>JASDQU010751362.1:23199-34017 GCA_032191745.1 Picea mariana | reverse complement strand
ATAAAATTAGATATTTTTAGCAAAATTAAGGTGTACATGCCCTGCAATGGAGAAGCATGCATGCGTATGTGCATTTTAGTAGAGCAACATGCGTACATGTCAAAAAATAGTGTTTTTTGAAGAATCCAGAGGAGGAAAAGAGGATTAATGTCTACAAGTATGAAAGGGAAAGGCCAAACAAAGCATGAATGCAAATGTGGTGGCAATTGATGCTATAACACCTATGTATTGAAGGACGGGTTGGCAAAAGGTTTGATAGTTTTAATGATATTTCATTCATAAGCAAATGTGTACAACTCCCTTGCAGGGATTCATGCCAATTGCTCCGCCTCTTCTTGGAATTCAATAACATTTGTTGTTCATGTCTAATCCTCAATCTAGAATTGTAAAATGTACTTCTAATCACACTCATAGATGATTTGATTACACCTTTGACAATGACAAGTTCCCTCTTCGGTATAGCAACCGTTTTTTTGCATTAGTGCTCTTTGAGAATAAGAGGGCAAGCAATGTACCAACGATTGTCTTTATTTATAGAATAAATATTTGCCTCAACCAAAATGAAATTTGGTTTTACTGTTGGCCCAAGTCCTTCCTTTTGAATGCCAGTTGAATTCTTTTGAATGGAAGGGTGACCACCAAGGGCATCGTGTGTAGATGAAGAGTGATATTGAAGGATGATTCCTTCTTTTCAAACCAATTTCTCAAATCTTATGATTCTTTGAGGTCATAATTGATGGAAATTAGGGGTGTGTAGGTTGTAATTATGGAAATCCTATTGAAACCATTTGTTTTCCCTCCCTTAATACCGGTGATTGGAAATGAATTCAAGGTAGAATTTTGTTGTGGGTCGTATCTATTACAAAACACCCCCCGTGATGCGAGCTAAATACTTTAACTAGACATGTCTTAGTGTGTTTCTTTCTAGTGATTGTGATTGAAGGGCTAATTTCTATAATAACTATGAGGATATCAACCATAAAGTCGCTAGGTAGCATTGCAAGTTCATTTATAAGAATAAACTTGAGGTTGTAGTTTTTTATTGATTACCCATCGAGGGAAGTCTCTATTGTTGGGGCATCGTCTATATTTATTTGCCAATCATTTTGTAAATGGTTGTATTCCTTTTTCGTTGCTTTGATGTGACCTTTTGACATTATATAAACTTTTCCATGATCTACARAAGGATAAAATTGCATTGTTTGCATGTTGAAACATGTGATATGTGTCTCACTGACTTCTARATCTATKAGACACCAACARTGTTTGCTTGCCACTCCATATCAAAAGTTATTAAGAACCTACAAAAAACCAACAACATTGTAGTTAGCACTAATCATTTTAGTTGTATTTTGGGTACTGAAGATGTTATGTTTTTTACATGTAATKTATGTGTTTTTAATTGAGATGATACATGCAATCCATTGAATATATATATTGTCATTTATTTTCGAAGGAACAAATAAATACATACTTGCTAAGTTGAGTGGCTTTGCAATAGTATTAGTTTAGGGGAACCAATGGCCTACTTTCTATTTGGCAYRATGTAAAAAAATTGGTAAGCATCTTTGTAAATTTTATTGTATCACATCTATGCCATTAGAGAGGACAACATTGTATCATTCTTCTACGGTTGGATTGAATTCCAAAATTTTATAGCATGGGCCTAAAGTCTATGTCTCCATTCATAATCCTTGTAATGGATTTCTCTATAAATCTGATGTCATACTTTGCAATTGTTTCTTACATAGCTTGTAGAAGGTTATGCAGATACTTCCTAAGAATAATATTTCAACATGATTGCATTTAGTGATGCATGTGACAAGATTAGAGGGTAATTGAGATCCCTAGAGGAGGGGGATAAAATGGAAAAGGAATTAGTGGATCATGCAAAGATTGAAGAAGAGGTTTTTCGGAAGTCCATTTTTGCATAAAGGGAAGAACTGGTGGAGATTTGGAATGGGACTAGGGCTTTATGCAGGGACATAAGGCAAGAGGAGTCCTTACACCCTTCTTAATCCACAGGGGGGATTTTCTATAATGTAAAAAACCTAAAAGGCATAGTCCTAAGTCCTAATGGTGAAAAGGAGGAAATGATAATGGTTTATATTTCGAACAAGGTTAGTTGGGATATCTCAATAAAAAGGCAGGAAATGGAAGGTCAAGCCATAAAGGGAAATTACAAGGCATGTAACTAGGGATGGCAAGATCCTTTATGCTTGTCAAAGGTTGGTGAAACTTGCCAGAGGTTTAAGGGTTTGAAGTTTCAATTCAATCAAGGCAAGTGGTTATGGGTGTTAACCTTGGAGGAACAAACTAGTGTAGGAGAAACAATTAGAGGAGGATCATATTTGGAAATCCATGGAAATGGGAGGAAGCAACGATAAAAAAAGGTAAAATCCATAAGAGATAAGGCAAGGTTAGTATTTGATGAGGAAATTAGAATAGAAGTGGTTATGGGAACAACCCGGTGGGTTAGCTTGAGTGGTTGAGTGTTGCAAGTTATAAGAAAGAGGTTTTGGAGTCAAGTCCCCGATCTAGTTGCCTCTATGAATATTGTGGGGCTCACTCAATGTCCCCAACAAGTCACGTTGACAAAACTACAATTGGTCGATTTACCCTTGGTATCGTCCTCGGAATAAGGGGAAGTGCTTGCTAGGTTTCATGTGATGTGCATTTCATTAAAAAAAAAAGTAGTTATGAGATTTGTGAATAGAGCCATGATGATAATATTTGTAGGAGGTCAAGTGAGTGGTGAAACATTGTTCAGGTGGATAGAGCATGCATGGTCTACAATCCTTGGTTACATACCATTTTGTCACAATATGGTCTATGGTTGGTTGGCTTTTGAATTTAAGCATGGGGAAGTTGTGGAGAAAATATTGTATAAAAGATGGAGCCAAGGGTTGTCCCATCTGGATATTAAAATATGACGACCTAAGTGCGACTCATGAAAGGAGGTGATACAGTCGTAACCTATCTAGGTGAAGTTGTCGAAGTTATCAATGGAATTATGGAACTCATATATTCTAAAGGCTGTGGGAGGAAGTTTGTGGAAGTCTAACAATATCAAAGAAGATTTCGGCAAGAAGGTGGACAAAGGGTTGTTTAAATATTTGTAGAATTGGATATGTGGGAGGGATTGTCAAAGGAAATTGAGATAGAATGGGGAAAGCAGACTTACACTCAAACCTTGGATTATTGGAATGACCCTTTCAGATGCCTAAATTGTATAGAGACGAGGCATATGTGGAGAAACTACTTTAAACCTAATAGGAAAAATGTGCGGAGAAAGAAGGAAAGATCAACTGTAAACTTGAAGGAAGACTCAAAATTTTTGAACAGAGAAATAGGAGGAAAGAATATAGGGGTCTTGGAAACAAAAGAGGGGTTTGAAAAACAAGCACAAGAAGAAAAGTGTTAAGAACTAGGGATGCTTGGAATGAAGAAGACAATAAGATCTTAGATGAAGAAGCATCAAACGACTCTTAAAATGCGTCAAAAGCTATGAAAAAATATCCCTTATACTATTTTTATGTTATCCAAGGAATTGAATAAGCGTGAGGAAGCAAATCCTAAAGTTAGTCTTGTGGGGGGGATTTTGAGGGTAATGAAAAATCCCAATCAAACCCTAGTGGCTATAGGGATACAATTAAGCAAGGAGAAACTCATAGACCCCCTAACTAGATAGGCAGGGATATGAGGCATCTGCAAATAGACCTAGAAGAGTTATAAGGTACAAAAATTAGGGAGCAATAGGGCTCGAAGTTAGAAGAAACAAAGAACATGGCGTCCAACTATAAACTAAGGCTAAGAAAGTTAAAGCCAAAAATGAGGATCTAGGCTTGGCCCTAGACTTAGGACAACCCTCATCAATAGGAATAAACTCATTTCAACCTCTAGCAAAAAAAAAAAATAAGTTAAGAAAGGCAAACATATAAGAAAAAGGGGGACCTTAGTGCAAGGTGTGCCTCAAAAAAGGTGAAACCATGAAAATCCTTTTTTTGAATGTGAGAGGGGTCAAGTGTGCACATAAGAAAACAACCCTCAAAATATTTTTTGTAAATTAGAATCCATACGTAGTGTTGATTGAAGAGACCATGTGTGAGGGGACAAAAGTTGTGACAATATTGTTATCTAGCATAAAATACTAATCCTTTTGCTCTTTAGATGCAGAGGGTAAGTTAAGGGGGTTTAGATACAAGGTGGAATAAATCATGGAACTCATCCATTCCTCTTTTCAAAATGCTAGTATCAAGACATAGCTAGAATCAAAAGGATTGGGAAGGGTCTTCTCCATCATCGATTTTTATGGTCCATATGATGACGAAAAAGAGTTATGGGATAATTTTAAAGATCATGGGTGGGTACCATATGATGGGTGATTATAGGAGGAGGCCTTAATTTGACAAATACAAATGGGGAAAGTGTGGGGAGAGAATGCCATACATGATACTTTAGGAGATTATGTTTAACAACTACTTGAAGATATAGGGATCCATGATATGGAACCTATTCAATTGGTTCCTACATGAATAAATCTTATGTGAATCCAATGAATGGAAAAGAGAGGATATCTAAAACATGAGATAGATTTATAGTTGTAGAAAGGATTCTTGAGGAGGTGGGAAGAATGTGTCAAGACAAGTATTGGAGGAACTCGTAACTCCATTGTTGTCTATTGCATCAACATAAACATCTATAAATACATTTATGAGTGACGGTTGGTATTCACCTTCAGTGTGACTCTTCCTATCACCTACAACTCTTCATATTTATGATCATATTTACATAGGTAATGCAATCCCAAGGATTTATTGTCCAACATTCCCCCCCTTAATCCGAAGGGGTGTTTGTGAGTCCAACCATCATTCAGAACTTTTCAATTTTTTCTCTTCCAAGCACTTTGGTGAAGATATCCACAATTTGCTCGTTTATGGAACAATGTCTCAAGTGAATAGTTTTGGCTTCTACATGATATCGAATCAGGTGATACTTTGTGTTGATGTGCTTAGTTTAATCATGGAATCTCAAATTCTTGGCTAATTTGATTGCATAAGTATTGTCAACTAGGAGAGGAATAGAAATTATTTGTTTCTCCTGCAAGTCTTCAAGTATTTTTCCGAGCCACACAATCTCCTTCGTCGCTTCTATAGTTGCCACATATTTTTCCTATACTGTAGAATCAGTTGGAACCGACTATTTGTGTGATCTCCAAGAAACAACTCTTGATTCAAGACTCGTGAGATAGCTTAAAGTTGAAACTCCATTTTCCTTATCCCCAACAAAGTCAGAATCAAAATATCCAATCAAGTTGAAGTCATCCACCTTAGAGTACCTGAGTCCAAACTCTTGAGTTCCCTTCAAGTATTTTAGAACTCTTTTTGCAACAGACCAATATCCTTCACGAGGCTTTTGCATGACCCTAGAAAGAATCCCAACAACAAATGGTATGTATGGTATGGTGATAATAAGATAGATACGACTTCCCACAACTTGTCTATACTTGGTTGCATCCTCAAATTCATTCCCTTCTTTTGATTTGAGTTTCAAATTTCGTTCCATTGGAGTAGAAACAGGATTACACTTAGCCATGCCAAACTTGTTCACAACTCTCCAATGTACTTCTTCTGGGAGATGAATATGTACTTTGAGTTTGAATCACCTCCGTGCCCAAATAGCAATGAAGATGTCCCAAATACGTCATCTTGAAGCCTTTCTTCAACTCTTTCTTTATGGATGCAATGTAGCTCTCATTGTTCCCTGTTATCAATAGATCATCTACAAATACTACAAGATATACAACATTTTTGCCAACTTTCTTTACAAACAAAGTTGCATTGTCAAGATTGAAATGCTTGAAATTCATTTTTAGAAGATGCTCAATTAACTTTTCATACCATGCTCACGATGCTTGTTTCAGGCCATATAAGGATTTGATGAGCTTGCATACCTTATATTCTTGCCCCTTCACAACAAAGCCTTCTAGTTGAAACATGAAAACATTATCTTTCAATTCTCCATTCAAGAAAGCAGTCTTGACATCCATTTGATTAATTTTCCATCCATTATGTGTTGCCATGGAAAATGGAGTACAGATGGTATCCCATTTTGTCGTACTCCATTTTGTCGTGGGGGCAAAAGTATCCTCATAATTATAATATATTTCCATGTAATAAAGGTTGATATTAATAAGGCCTCATAATAAGGAAGAATAAGTCAAATGTAAGAAGACCTAATAGAAGCTTTCGCTTCAAGAAAGATCTTCCTCTATATTGATATTTTGGGTATATAGATTTAGTATAAATAGGAGTAGAGGGTATGAGAAGCTTTGTCTTGAGAAATATTGTAATAGAGCATTGCTTTACGAGAGGTTTCCCCCTCGAAAATGCAAGTGAACATTGTTTCTTATCAATAAAGGTATTATTTTGGTGTTGTGGTTTCATCTGTTGTGTTGTTCCACTGTTATTCTCTGCAATATTATGTTTTTGGCTATTATAATAGTTTTGGTACCTTACAAGTGGTATCAGAGAAATTTCTTTGGCAGGAAATTGTGGGTTATTTTTTTTCAGAGTAGAGACGTATTCTGACATCTTAAAGCTACAGAGATCTGTCGTTCAACACATACATTTGCAGTCAGGAAAGCATACACACAAGAAATACAAGTGGTACTTAAGCACACATTGTTGGCCACCCTTGTAACCCTTGTTGGTACCCCTTGGAGTGGTAGCGCATCAGACAACGCCTATATACAAATCGATCTAGATATCTCGAAGCCCTCCATAGATAAACCAATTGGTCGCCTAACTACTATAGTGCCACCGAGAACAACACTTGAGAAGATACTCTCTAGTACCTGGGTAGTCGGGTAGTATGGCTAAGGGCAGGTCTAGCCTCCTTAGTTGGTGCCCTGAGATATTGGGTTGAGTACTACTATTAGACCCTGCATGTATATCGAAGATCTATATCACAAGGCAAACCCGTATCTGTAGAAACCCTGAATACCCTAACCCTTGGGATGGAAGCAAAAACAAAACAGACAAGATCTATTGTCGTGCAACTTTACCTCCTGCATTCTGGTTGTGAAATTACTACACATTTTTTCTTGTTAAGAATTAGGCCTTTCTCTACAGTATTCTTCATATCAGAGTATAACTCTGTAGGAGTTAAAAATAAATAAAAGAGTATAGTGGTCCCACCAATACACTTATTTGGGACCTATCCCATTGTATTCCTCTATTCACCCCGATCACCATGGTACCTATAATTTGTAATAAAAAAAATATTTAGTGGACCCGATCCCTTTCCCGACACCCTTATTTGTCCCCTATCCCATTAGATTCCCCTTTTCTCCCTGATTGTCGTGATACCTATCATTTGGCATCGTTCTTCTCAATGTTCCCACCCACCCCTCCTCCCCCCCTTATCCCATTTTNTCTACAGTATTCTTCATATCAGAGTATAACTCCGTAGGAGTTAAAAATAAATAAAAGAGTATAGTGGTCCCACCAATACACTTATTTGGGACCTATCCCATTGTATTCCTCTATTCACCCCGATCACCATGGTACCTATAATTTGTAATAAAAAAAATATTTAGTGAACCCGATCCCTTTCCCGACACCCTTATTTGTCCCCTATCCCATTAGATTCCCCTTTTCTCCCTGATTGTCGTGATACCTATCATTTGGCATCGTTCTTCTCAATGTTCCCACCCACCCCTCCTCCCCCCCTTATCCCATTTTCTTAACCATTTTTCCAAATGGCCACCACCCACACTCAAGACATCGATGCATTGGTTGCTGACAATCTCCAAAACAAGGAGGACATCAAGAATCTCAATGCCAACATTAACTCACTCAATTCCTCTGTTCAAATCCTCCAGGACCATTTTTCCCACATCAAAGACATCAAATCCACACTTGACCAATTGATGGGTCATTCCCCAAACCCTTCCTTTTATGAATAACCATCCTATCAGGAAGACCATGACTCTTCCCATTACCAAAGTTCTCATTCTACCCACCTTCCTCAAGACATATGCCCTCCTAGAATTGAGGTGAACAAATTTGATAGCTCGGTTCTCACAGGTTGGGTCACTCAAATGGAACATTATTTCTCTTTGCATGGCATTACTGATGATTTAACCAAGCCTTGTTATGGTATCCTACATTTGGATTCAGAATGCTGGTAAAATGGTGTAAAAAGGCATCCCAAGGGTATGTTTCTTAGACACAATTTGTTGCAGAGCTTTATGATCGCTTTGACTCTGACACCCACCATTTAGGTTGTTTGACCAAGTTGAAGCAGTTTGGGACAGTGGAAGACTTTACGCAGCATTTGAGCACTTGGCTTTTAGAACAGAGGGCATACTAGATGCCTTCTTCAGGGAATGTTTTATCAGTGACTTAAAAGATGAAATGTGTGCCAATGTTCTCATGGCACACCCCCAGACTTGGTTGGAAGTTACTCAATGAGCCAAGGAAGCACAACATATTCTCTCCTCCCACATCCGCAAAACATCCTTTCCTCCTCACCCTAAACCCACCAATTCTACCCCTCCTCCAACTCCCCTTRAGATCCAAAAATTAATCAGGATCAAAATGATTGAATGCCAACTCAAGGGTCTTTGTTATAATTGTGATGAAAATATTTTCCCAGGCACAAGTGAAAGGAACAAAAGATTTTTATGGCCATGACTAAGGATGTTTCTAAAGAAGAGGTTGTTGTTTCACCTGTGGATGAGCTACCACTGCCATATGATCTGACCCCACCCTCTGATCCACCATAAGTTGAACCAATGATTTCACTTAATGCCCTTACTGACTTCTTTGCTCCCTAGACCCTCAAATTATTTGGCTGCATTAAAAATAGGAAAGTCATCATCCTTGGAACTTATATTGTTGTCCATCCTGTTGGAATTGCATGGTTAAGTCCTTAAAATCCATGAGAATGGGGCTGAGAGTGTGTAACCATTTGACAACAAGAACAATGTCACAACCAACCATGTCTATAGCAAACATATGGGATTTCAGGTGATACTGACCAATTTGGAGCCACACACAGAAAAGATCCTAAAATAGGGTCATTTTGGCATTATCGACCAACTCCACTCCATTCAAGCTGCTAAGACACCCTATGTGCATCTCGACCTCCAATCTATCCTCTCCCGCCACCAAGTTATTTTTACCACTCCCAATGAACTTCCCACTTCCCATGGCGTCCATGATCATTCCATTCCTCTCATACTGGGCAATCTTCCTCCCAATGTTCGCCCTTATCGTCATCCCTTTTCCCATAAGAATGAAATTGAGAAAATTGTTCATGAATTGCTAGAAGTGGGTATTATCCATCCTAGTACCAGCCCCTATTCTTCCCATGTGGTCATGGTACTCAATAAAGAAGGTACTTGGCGCATGTGTCCTGATTTTTGCACCCTCAACAAACTCACAATCAAAGACAAATTCCCCATTCTTGTCATTAATGACCTCTTGGATGAATTGAGTGGTGCTCAGTACTTCACCAAACTTGATCTATGTTCTGGATACCACCAGATCCATATGAAAGAAGAAGACATTCCCAATACTGCATTTCAAACTCACGAGGGTCACTATGAGTTCTTGGTAATGCCCTTTGGCCTGTGTAATGTTCCCTCCACTTTCCAAAGTCTTACGAATCATTTCTTTTGTCCTTTTCTCTGTCATTTTGTCTTAGTTTTCTTTGATTACATTCTCATCTATAGTAAAACGTGGACATCCCATCTCGCCCATGTGGATCAAGTTCTCCATCTACTCTCTAAGCACCAACTTTTCCTCAAACAATCTAAATGTGCCTTTGGAGCCTCAGAAGTGGAGTACCCGGGCCATATTGTCGGTAAGGATGGTGTACGTGTGGATCATAAGAAAATTGAAGCTATGTAGGATTGGCCTCACCCTAAAACTCTTAATATCTTGCATGGTTTTCTGGGTTTAACAGGCTATTATTTGAAGTTTATTCAAAATTATGGAAAAATTACAGCTCCTCCCATTGCTCTCCTAAAGAAGAATGCTTTCACTTGGACTCCAGTTGTTGATCACTCCTTTCAAGCCTTGAAATATGCTATGTGCCTAACCCCTATCCTAGTCCTTCCAAACTTCAAAAAGACTTTCATACTGGAATGTGATGCTTCTAGGAAAGGAATTGGGGTCGTCCTCATGCAAGATGGCATGCCTTTGGCCTTCACTAGCAAACAAATTTTAGAGAGACATTTGGGCCAATCCATTTATGAAAAGGAAATGTTAGCTATTTTGCATGATGTGGATCTACGACGTCCTTATTTATTGGGACAACGCTTCCAAATTAAAACCGATCATTAGAGTCTTAGTAATTTTCTGGAACAACGAATTTCATCACTGAAGCAACAAAAATGGGTGACCAAGCTATTTGGATATGATTATGAGATCATTTACAAGAAGGAAAAGGAAAATGTAGTTGTGGATGCTCTTTCCCCGAAGTACGAAGAAGATGGGTCCCTTTTCTCCCTCTCCTTCATTGTACCATATTGGGTCCAAGTTGTTCGTCAGGAATGGCTGCAAGACCCCAAAATTTCTAGCACGATCCACCAATAGCAACACAATTCTCCAGCTTCTCCAAGGTACTCTTGGCACAATGAAGAGCTTTGCTACAAAGGCCGTGTATATTTAAGCAAACAATAGCAACTTAAATCCACAGTGCTTTTGGAACTTCATGCTTCCCCCACAGCTGGATATTCAGGGTTTACCAAAACCTATGAATAGGTCAATGGTTCTTTTTTTTGGGATAGTATGAAACAAGACTTTC
>JASDQU010751362.1:6682-21638 GCA_032191745.1 Picea mariana | reverse complement strand
TACATAGCCATCTGATCTATACTTGTTCATGAATACCCACTTACAGTTGATTGGTTTGGTTTTGAATGGAAGATCCACCAACTTCCACGTCCCATTCTTAATGAGAGCACCATATTCCTTCTGCATGGCTTCTTTCCCTTCATCATGAGAAGTGGATTCTTCAAAGGAAGTCGATTCAAGGTTAGTATATAAATTCAACTCACAATCATATGAAACATCCATGTCATCTACATCACCTAGGTTTGAATTACCTACATTACCTCCATCTTGCCTTGAGGACATCCTGGTTCCTGTCTTTCCGACCTTATTGGGATGAGCACTTTCAAGTGTTTTTGTGAGCCATTTTGGTGGACGTTTTTGAGATGATCCAGGTTTCTCAGCTGATTGAGATGGTGTTGATTTCTCATCAAACCTCAACTTTTCAATCCTCTTGATCACATCATCCAAATGAATTTCAGGTTTTAATGAAGTGGCAAGAACTTCTTCATGTGGGGAAGATGGTGCTTCAAAAGGAGTTTCCAGAGATTGACCTAAGATAGGGATCCCCCTTCAAGATGTGGAATCTCATCATCAAATTCATGATATGTCTTTACATGAGTGAATCTATCTAGATGATCATGTTGCCTCTCAACAATTTCACCTTTCTTAGAGGATTCAAGAAATATTACATCTCTGGAAAGGATGAATTTCTTGTTTGTCTCATTGTAAAGACGATACCCCTTGTTCGTATTTGAGTACCCTGAGAAGATGCACTTCTGAATCCTAGCATCAAGCTTACTTCTTTGTTGCTTAGGAAGCAAGGCATAGCAGGTGGAACCAAAGACCCTGAGATGCCTCACTAAAGGAATGCGACCATACCATATTTCATAAGGATTATTGTTTTGAAGAGCATGAGATGGACATTGTTCTTCACATAAACTACACATAGAACTGCATTGGCCCAAAACATCAATTTTACATTCTTGAAACATCATGGAATGAACCATATTTAGGAGTGTCATGTTCGTTCATTCAACCACACCGCTCTATTGGGGATTGTATGGAACTATGGTTTTATGTTTGATCCCATGTTGGCGAAGGTAGCTTTCAAATTCATTAGGTGTATATTCTCTTCCTTTATTAGTGTGAAGAGAGCCAATATGAGATTGAGCTTCATTTTGAATCCATACATGAAAATTTTTAAGTTTCAAAAACTTGTGATTTATATTTCAGCAAATACACCCAACACATTTTGGTGTAATCATCAATAAAAGTCATGATATATATATTCCCATTTGCAAAATGAACATGCATAGGGCCACACAAATCAAAATGAATCGGTTCAAATTTTCTACATACTCTAGAAGTAGAATCATGAAATGGTTGTTTGCCATGCTTTCCAAGGATACAAGCATCACATTGCTTCAATTTTGTTGGGAATAGTAGGCAAACTAGAAACACCATTATTTATAAACAAATGGAGAATGTCATAATTAATATGACCAAAGCTAGCATGCCACAAAAGAAAAGATGAGAGAGGTATGCAACATTTTGTGTATGGGCATATGTTCCTTTCAGCTTTAAGAGTTTTCCATCTTCCATTCTAGTCATGACAACCATGTTTTTAAAATCCTTCCTTATTTCAACTTTGCCACCAAACATATGAACAAAGTGGCCTTGTTGTCTGATGTGCACAAGAGACAACAAGTTCCTTTGCAGCTCGGGAAGATAAAGTACATTATGCAGAAGAAAATCTAGGAGTCCAAGTAACTTAAGCTTGATGGTGCCCATTCTTGAAGGTTTGAGACTTGATCTATCTGSAAAATACACCATGTCATCTACATTTTCATCGAAGTCTTTGAAKAAGTTTCTTTGGAATGTCACATGGGAGGTTGCACCTGTGTCAAGAAGTCATGCATATCTCCAAGAAGCAAAATAAGTGTTAAACACATCTTCAATTACTCCTATATTGCAGTGGGCAACAATGTAATGAGTAGGTGTTTTACCTTTCATCRGGCCTTATCTTTGCCTTCTTTCTGATCTTGTTTATCATTGTCCTTTATTGTGCATCTATTTCCTTCATGTCCATTCTTTTCACAATGGACACAACGAATATCAAATTTCTCATGGGGATTATGCCAACCGCCCTACCTGCTTTTTTTATGAGTCCTCTCTTTCTGCCTTCTCCTATGGAACTTTGGGACATTTCAACATGCCACCCATTATTACCATTCAATGTATGAATGGCATCTAGATCATCTCAACGATCATCAAACTTAATGAAGGTATAGCCTAGGTGGCTCATAATAAGATGCATGCACCACATGATCRAAATTATTCTCCTACTCAGGTCGTACGCGAATGCAATGGATACAACAATGCTTACTACCGATGTTAAGGAGTGAACACAACAACTTGAGACAGGCTATGAAATAACATGTGATGGTGAGTATCAATGGTGTTTCCATGGCATTGTAACTGTTACTGCCACCGAGATGTTCCCTCCAAACATTTCTCTCTCATACAATGGTCAATCATGCAATATGTCTCTTAAGCACTTCAATATGTCTCATTCTACTTTCCTCGGTCAGGCTTCTTCTTCTATCCCACATTGTTAATACAATGGAGTATATAGCATGAGAACAAAATGAGAGCATATCAGTATCGACCACTAAATGAATGAACTAGAGTTTACACAGTGAGAGGTATCATAAACCCTAATGCACGAAGAAGAAAACAAAAATTGGAGAAAGGAATTACATAGATAATATGAATGAGGTGATTGACACTCATTGTCCACATAAAAATACACAGGGAATTAACTAAACAATCAACCAGAGAGGTTGACGGGAAGGAAGATGAATAGGCAGGGAGTCAAGAGGCATTTTCTACATGGTTGGGGAAAGGAAACGCCAAATCATGGAGTTATCCTATGCTCTAATACCATTGTTGGGCCAGGTATTGGAGGAACTCGTAACTCCACTTTTGTTTATTACATTAACTTAAACATATATAAATACATTTCTAAGTGATGATTGGTATTCACCTTTTGTGTGACTCTTCCTATCACCTGCGACTCTTCATATTTACATAGGAAACACAATCCCAAGGATCACGTGTCCAACATAATGAAAACCTGGGTTGGATAAAGGGGGTCTTTATATCATCTCCTACTATTATTGCAAGTGGAAAATAAAGATTCCAAACCCCCAGGGCCCCTTAAAATTTAATTATAAATGGGTGGAAGAGGAAGATTTCAAGAATCTAGTCATACAAAGCTGGAAAAACTATGAACCTAATTCAAGAACAATAATGTTCCAACTTACAAAAATCTAAAACAAGTTAAATYGACAGTAGTGGGATGAGCAAAGGGAAATTCCAATACAACTTAAAAGGAACYAACAGACACAAAAGATTCGATCAGGATGCTTCTAGTAAATAATATTGTAGGAGTCTTTATATAAGAGGAATTAACACAGGGACAAGAACAATACTGCATATGGGCTCTYAAAAGTTGCAGTAGGGATGGAATGGGGAACCTAGATTGTTTCAGTGATCCAAAAAGGTCATACTGCATAATATAACCATAAACCATGGACTTAACTATAGTCACTACAGTTTCTATCTCAGTTTTGATATAATGATAGACCTTTACAAATGTATGAAAATATTAAATGTACTTTTTAAAATGTCATTTTGGTTTTGTTTGAAGAGGCTATTGATGTAACTAAACAAGAACAAATTTTAATTTTTTTGTGATGATGGATTGGACACAAGAATGTGATGTAAAGGGATTAAAAGCACTTGTGAATGCCATGGGCATCTAACAGTAAATATTTTTTTATCTTAATAAAAATACATATTTTTTTCCTTGGAAAAAATGAAGAGGATTTAAATAACCTAAAAGGGTCAGAAAGGAGAAAGAGGAAATAGTTGAAAGTAAGACACTACAACAAATAAAAACTATTATATACAAGTTAGCTACCTCAAGGGAAACTAACTAAAGTACCACTTTAAAATTTAGCCATTGACTGGGAGGTGATCTAGCTCCCCCTCCATGTTTTCTAATTTACATGTGCCAATGGCAATCTTTTCAACCACTTGGAAAGATCCAATTCAAAGTTGCTGGAATTTTGAATGCTTTCTTTTTGGCTCATTCGATTTATCCCACTTAAGGACTAGATCTCCCAATTGGAAATTCTTATMTCTAGATGTGTGTTTATTGAACCAACATTTAACAATCTACAAGTGGCCTATTAAGTCTTACCCGTCTTTCTCCTTCTTCTCTTCTAATTTTGGCAGAGTRTCAATTCTATTTTGGATAACAGAGGAGCTCTGTCGCTGTGTTGATTGAGATAGTTGCAGGGAAGGTAAGAAGATATTCGAAGGTAAAATGGTTTCCCTACCATAAACCAAAAATTAAGTGAGGCACCTAATGTGACCTTAGGGAAGACTCGATTTGCCCACATGGCATTAGGGAGTGCATTCTACTAGTTATAGTGATGATCAATCGTTGTCTTCTTAGTGATCCAGTTCAATTTTTTATTGATAGAATCAACTAACCCATTCCCTCGAGGATAATAGATAGTTGAATAACATAAAATGTTGTCTTTGTCTAAAACAAATTTAGTTAATTTTAATGAATAAAAATACAAGGCATTGTAAAAGACAAACACAGATGAGACACCAAACCTGGTAATTAGATGCTTCTCCATAAATTGAATCATAGTTGTTTCATTCACATTGACCAAAGGAATAACTTATGTCCACATGGTGAAGTAATACATGGCAATAAATATATACATGTGTTACTTTGAAGAAAATTGGGATTGATTTCACCAATAATATCTAAACCCTATTGCTTGAAAGGTCCATCAATAGTAATCAACTACAAGGGCATGGCTACTTTCTTCTTTTTTTAGCACACATTTGACATACTTTGCACCTTCTAACATATGCATGGGCATCCCTAAAGAGTGTTGGCAAATAACGACTAGCTCTCGGAATTTTGCGAGCAATGGTATCCTTGGAGGAATGTCCACGAACCAATCCATCATGTAAACCATTTAAGATTTTTTTAGCATCCTCCTTTCCAAGCATCTAAGCAACAAAGCATCTTAATTATTTCAGAAGAGGATACCATTAAAGAACTAGTGCTGGGTTGATTTAAGCCTCAGGATTCTTCTCTTTCTAGCATCTAGGTAAGTAACACTAGACCCATGCTGCAAATAATATTTCAATTCATAATAACATGAGTCGGTATAACCTGGGATGCAAAGGACATGTAATACCCCTAGTTTTGATATTTAGATTAGCAATGTATACATGTGTATATGATGAAATGTTGAGAGACAAATGATGCAATATGTAAATTTACATTGGATAATAACACAAATATACATCATAGGTTGCAAATGGAGAAGGACGAAAAACATAGGGGCCTATGATTCCAAAAGAGAGGAAAGAAAGGGGGATTAGGGGGATCGAGGGGGACTAAAGACAAATAACATTATTTTATTCCGAAGCCTAAGTCCTTTATCTTATATTATCCTAAGTCATATAAACCATGGAGTCATTGGGGAAGTGAGATACCTCGGCTTCCTAGTGAGACACATGGTGTTGTTATAATGTAAACATAACCCTTGATTTGGTCAAGCAAAGGTGGTTGCTAGAGAGTATTCAATATCATTCCCAATATCATGTAGAAAAAAGAAGCCAAACCCCCAAATGTAGATGTTGAGAATACCAATAGACGATAATCCCCTAAAATTGATTCTCAAAAGATGAAAGAAATAGATACCAAAAGTAGCCCAAGGATGGACTAACCTCGTAGATTCAAACACATGAAAAATTTTCAAGAGCCAATGCATTGGAGGTCCCACACACCATGTGTGTTCTAAGCATAACTCCTTTAAGCATAAATTCCATAAAACCATCCAAAGGCTTAGAGAGATTCTTACCAATTGATTTTCCAATAGGGTAGCCTTACTCCAGACATCGATGCATTCTCCTAGATAGGAATCCATTATCCCTCCATGTTGGTGATAAACTTTGCTATGGTATTCAAACGACAAACCAAAATTAAGTTCAAGCATGCGAAGCAGGGATGCACAAGTCCTTTCATATCTATGCACCACATATGTAATCTAGTGTAATGTTGTGACATATGTTGCATTAATGTGATGTTATGTGCCTTCATTTGATAGATATGGGTGTTAAGGAATTGGTTGGTAAAATAAACCCTCTTTTTTCCTAAGCATTCCAACTTTTAGAGAAGTTGACTCATTGGCTAGTGCATCTGCTTGATGATTGTGTTCTCGAAGGACCTAATATAATGTGATTTTTTAAAAATTGTTGACTTCCTTTTGAGAGTGAGCTATAATGGAAGTGATCTTGTTATCAGAGGAGAGAGATTTTGAGAGCATTAGTTTGATAATTGTACTTGAGTCACCTATGGCAATTAAGTTCTTGATTCATGATTCAATTGCCAAGAGAAGACCATGTAGGAGTGCATAAGCCTCAACTTAATTATTTGTGGACTCTCTTAGAACCCAAGTAAAGATTGTTTCAAGTTTTCCTTCAGGATCCATAAAGATCCCCCCACACTTGCCACCCCTATCAAGGTACCCTTAGTTATACAAAATGGGACAACATAAAGGTCCATGATAATCAAAATGTCAATAAATAATTGTTACAATTATTGGAAACATGTCATCATACCAATTGGGACAATATGTCAACATTAAACCAATTGTTTGATTTCTTCAGACAAACATTCCAAAATATAAAACTTGAAAAATTCAATTATATTGATCATCAATAGTCATTTGAACTATTGTCATTGCTCAAACTGCTTGCATGCCTCATTTCTTTGTCACTTATAGGGGATATTGTACTTGGGTTATTTACAATGTCTTAATAATTAGCTTGATTTGTTCCACCAATTCACGTCCCATCTATAAACATGGAAATAAAGTGTAATGAGTATGTATATATTTATAGTATAATATACATGATTGTATAAATAAAAAAACATACCATAACAATGAGTGTTGAATGGGTTCTTGATTCTTGTATTCATTGGTTTATTTTTGTGTTGTAAGTGAAAAGAACATCTAATAACATTCTTTCCACTATATCTCTCAAACTGTTATAAAAAAAATTCCCCTTGCCAGTCACTTCTAGCACCACTCCAAATTCATCATCATTAACATCTTTCACTTTTTTTATTCTTCTTAGGAGAGCCATCTCTTCCCTTGTTGTTGGTCTTTGCATAACATTCAACCTATGTGAAATTGAATGTTCGAAACCTATTAGCAAGTATTCTTAAGAAGCACATTATTAGTAAAAAGCCAAAGAAAACTTCATGTTCAACACCTTTTGATCCACCTAATTTCCCTATTTGAAATATTTCCTCACGCTTGTTGCCACAAGTTTTTCCCATGATCTTCTGATGACCTTAATGGTCCACATCCACAGTGTAAGCAACCCTTCATTGTGGCTACTATGTAAGTCTTAAGTAGATTGTCCAAGGATCTCCTAATAACACTTGATCAACATTTAAAAGTTCCTCAGCTCATCTCTATCAGAGTTAAATCTCTGCAACACAAATATTAATTAAATTTGAGTCTATGAATTGATCACATGAAATGGATTGATTTTCCTTCATTTGTGTTAGATCTCCACTAAAGCTCAGCCCATAACCATAGGCCTGTGCTCCTAGCACTAAAATTCTCGCACTAGTCCCCAATACTAAAGCCTTTTCCCATAGAACCAAAGGCTATGCTCTCGAGTTTATATCCTAAGCTTTGTTCCTTTTGGTGCTCTGTCCATAAGACCAAACCCTTTATGCTCAAGCACTAATTAAATAGGCACTTATCCAGCCCTCACGACATTACCCAAATCAACGACCATGACTTAATCATTTGTTGGAATGGACGACTATCATCCATTTCAGGGAAGGCTGGTCCTTCATTCAAATTTCGGGGTATGGACCCAAAATATATCATATGTTGATGTTTGTCACCATTATTGACAGCCTAGATTATTTCACAACACGATCATAATTAACCTCCACATACTTCCATGATGTGAAGTCCCTGTCGCTCGTTGATTTCTCCTCTCACCCTTCAATCCAACATTAAATATTTAAACATTGTTCAACGCCTGTACTATCTTGATCCAACGGTCCTTGTTGGCCATCCCACATATTGACGGCTCATATGTATCCAACAATAGAAGGATTGAGATCAATGATCCTGGCATGATCAATGATCTATATTCTTCTAGATGCTTTATGTTTGCTCAAAATTCTTAATCCAACGGTAACTGAGCGTTGGATTATCTAATCCAACGGTCAACAATCATCTCTTGGTCATATATGGGTTTCTTCAGTTATTCTACAGGGTTATCTCCATTGCGGGTTTGCTCCCTCGGATTTCCTCCTTCTCAAGCCTGCAACTGACCTAAACCTGCATATAAAATCTTAGATCTCATGATTACATAGTTCTATGATTATACCATTACATAGAGGTTCTTTCACCCCTAATTAACATATACCACAATCATAGGCTTCTTCATAACACTTGAAACAAAGTTTTCGTTTTTTTCTATTCATTAATTCAATGCACTCTAAATGTACAGATCTACATGAGACAATGGAATACCTTTCAACCTGATCCTTCCTCTATATGGCCTCCCTTTCTCTTCTAGCCTAATTCTTTCTCTCAATGGCCCTATCGATGCCTTACAAGCTTATAATCAAATAATTAGTCTAGTATGAAGCTAAACATAGCTCGTATCCACAAATTACTCAACAAATCCCTAATACAGACTTCAGATCCACAAATTCTTCTTAAGGACTCTAAAATCACTTAACTTATCTCTTTGAGATCTTTCCTATTTAGGTAGTCTCGATTATATTCCAATCTCTCACAACTAATTACATTAATATTTAGAAACCAACCATTATCCTCCTTAACAATCTCACTCTTCTAGATACATGCACATAAACTCAAGAAATACAACGTTTCATTAGGGAACCAACTCCCTTATCAAACTTTGAGAGGCCCCCTAGGTTTGCTCCTTAGGTATTAGATTTGGAAGCTCAGATGCTCCTACATCAGACTCCTGAGGTTGAATCATGATCTCCTAATCATGTGTTTCCATAAGATGATGAAGTCCTCCTGGATCCCAAACTTGAGTTTGTAGTTGTCCAAATGCCTTGCACCCTTGCTATTGTTGTACAACTGTTGTCTGCTGGTCCATTCCTTTATTTTCAATCAGCTGCAAATTTTGATTGATCGTCTCCTTTGCCACATAACTTCTCCATATGGGCTTCCTCATCATCAACTCCCATAACCCTTCAATAACAAAATAATTTTCAGTTGTCTTCATCTCTTGAAATCCCTTGATGTCTCCATAAACATATCCTTGGGATGCATATCCTTGTTGTGGTTTATTGTTGTTGTTGTCCATTGGTTGCATTACATTTTCAATTCCACACCTTTGGATATTCTCAAGGCTTTGAGAATACCCATGTATCCAATAACTCACATTCTTCAATTCCATACTTAAGTTTTGGAATCCCTTCTGCAAACTTTGCTCTTGTATTTTATTAAAACAACAAATCAAAGCCAAAATTTGCATACCTTCACCTACCAAATCAACAACATCCTTCTTATCCAATTTCATCATCACTTCTTTGTACTCCTCTATAGCCCAATATAACATTTCCTTAATAGAAATATCTTCAATCCAATTCATTGGTTTCCTTGTATCTTCAACATCCTCGGTGTCTTCATTCTTCAGATATGCACAATCTTCCCCCTCATTGCCTTCATAAAGCAATATTGTCCCGACCTCTGACATCACAAAACTTTGAATATATCCTTTTTTGATGTCTTGATAAGACAAATTTTCTTTCATCATGTTCTTGGAAGATTTCCAATCTTCATAACAAGCATACATACACCAATTGTCAGATTTAAAACTACAAAATTATGATGTTGCCATCTTCATCATGTGTTGCTCTGAACACTCCATGCCTTCTTCTAGGTTCTCTGTTGAAGATAAAATATCTCTAGTTTTCTGACCAATATTCTAGTCCTCCACTGGCTTATTTGGTGAAGTTTTCATATCTCCATTTGCTTGAGATAATTTTACCATCACATCGTATTTTAGTTTTTGACTACTTATGAACACACTTTCCTGGGATTTCTTATATGCTTCCAACCAATCAATGGGGATTTCAAAATCATCCTTGAGCATCAATTCTTGGTCTGGTTCACACCAATGAACTTCTTCATCCTTCTTCATCTTCACAACAACTTCAAATAATTGTTCATCTCTATTGTCCCTTTGTCCTGAGCATTTCTTCAGACTTCATTTGTCATCAAAAAAATTTAAATTACGTGGTGATATTATGCCTTTAGAAAGAACATCTCCTCTTTCTTCGTCCTTTATGACAGTCTCAACTAACTGCATAGTTTCTTCCTCTACAATTACATACAATGGGTTAAAAAAAAAAAAATGACGGTTACTATCCTCATCCAACTCCTCTACCATCATATCATCATGTTGATATTAACTCTGCAAAGAGTTCATGAGACTTTCCGCAATTCTCTCTTTATCTTCATATCCTTCTCCAAGGATATCTCCATCCTTTGGTTCACAATAAAAAATTTGCATCCCATACTCAACTGCTCTGAGTTCCTTCTTCAACTTGACATACATCCTCTGTCTCGGCTTCACCTGCAACAATTTCCATTTCACCTTCTTCTTTCTCAGTATCCATCCATACCATTGGTCTTTCTCACCTTCATCTAACAACTTTTTGATCATATTGAGTCTTTCCTTCAACTCAACCAACTCTCTGTCAAAGTCTTCTTCACTCATCCCTTATATGTCATTTGCCTTGACATCCTACCTCTTTCTCTTGATGTGGCTTCCTTCATGACTATCAATAGTCATCTTCTCTTCCTTCTTTTGTGGACTCTCCTTGCCCACCTATGAGCTGCAACAAGCCTCCTTCATCCTTCTACAACAATTCTCCTAATTGTTACTCATACCAAGTCATCTTCCTAGTATCCTCTTAGTTCTTCCACAATAGAACCTCTCTAGAGCATGTGTGCTCTTCAAATTCTAATTTTTTTTGGCTTCTGCATACCAACTGCTCACTTCATATCCTCTTGAGAACCTATGTTGTTCTCATCTCTTAGTAACTTACTTGTTGACTCTGCCAAAAGCATTTCTCTGCAATAAATTTCACTCTAAAGATTCCTTGTTGTACCATGCTACTATTACTTGCATCCACAATACATCTTAGATAAAATAAATTTACAAATTTTACCTGAGTGATATTTCTCCATGATCTCATTCCTCCTTTTGGACAGAATTCCTAATCATATCCCAAATCTGAACTCAATTTTCACATCTGTTTCCAACAACTCTACAATTTTGCATGCATCTCCAATATTCTATAAAGAACATCAGTGTTCTTTCTTCTCTCAACTCAGTCTTTGAAATTTACCAATTCTCTATCTACAACAATAACGTTCCAATCCCAAAGAGTGTTACTACGCTATGATACCAAAATGATGACCTTAATGGTCAATACCCACAGTATAAGTAACCCTTCATTATGGCTGCTCTGTAAGTCTTAACTAGATTGTCCAAGGATCTCCTAATAACACTTGATCAACATTCAAAAGTTCCTCAACTCATCTTTATTAGAGTTAAATCTCTGCAACACAAATATTAATTAAATTTGAGTCCATGAATTGATCACATGAAATGGATCAATTCTCCTTCATTTGTGTTCTCAGATCTCCACTAAAGCTCGGTCCATAGCCATAGACCTGTTCTCCTAGCGCTAAAATTCTTGCACTAGTCCCCAATACTAAAGCCTTTTCCCATAAAACCAAAGGCTATGCTCTCGAGTTTATAGCCTTATCTTTGTTCCTTTTGGTGCTATGTCCATAAGACCAAACCCTTTATGCTTAAGCGCTAATTAAATAGGTGCTTATCCCACCCTCACAACATTTCCCAAGTCAACGGCCACGACTTAATCATTTGTTGGAATGGATGACTATCATCCATTTCGGGGAAGGCCGGTCCTTCATTCAAATCTCAGGGTAGGGACCCTAAATACATCATATGCTGACGTGTGTCACCATCGCCGACGGTTTAGATTATTTCGCAACACGACCAGAATTAACCTCCATGTACTTATATGATGCGAAGTCCATGTTGCCCATTGATTTCTCCTCTCGCCCTTCAATCCGACATTAACTGTTTAATCACTTCTCAACAACACATCTACTATCTCAATCCAACGATCCTTGTTGACCATCCTGCATATTGATGCCTCCTATGTATACAATGATAGAAGGATAAAGATCATTGATCCTAGCATGATCAACGATCTATATTCTTTTGGATCCTTTCCATTTGTTCAAAAATATTAATCCAATGATAACTAAGTGTTGGATTATCTAATCTAATGGTCAACAATCATCTCCCAGTCGTATCTGGGTTTCTTCAATTATTCTACAGGGCCATCTCTATAGTGGGTTTGTTCCCTCACACTAGTAAGGTCATTTTGCGACGACCATTTCAACGCTCTTGCGACGTTATGTCATGGAGAGTGTTGTTATAACCCTAAATTGCACCACACATGCTTACCTGGCATCAGACCAACTCATATCCCTTCTTTGCCAAAAACTACTGAACAACTCTTCTAAAAACTCCATTTTTAAAAAGTACACACTAGCTGGCCCACTACAGCCCGCGTGTATATAAAAGTACATGCTAGCAGGCCCACTACAACCCGCGTGTACCTTCAGAATCACAAAAAAAGGAAAGTTGTCGACGAGACAAAAAGCTATGGGTCAGTTAACTGAAACTTCCGGCCATGCATGGCCGAGGGTTCGTCCAAAACCCTAGCTCCTTCTAGCCTATAAAAGAAGGGGTAGGGGTACCGTTTGGAGGAGGAAAATTATAGCGAAGAAACTCTGGCCATTTGCCGAATCCATTGTCCCAACCCTTTAGCCTTTCCTCAAGCCTAAGGAGAATTAACGCAAAGCAGTTGGAGGACAAAAGAAGAGGAGGAGCCCAGGGTTAGGATCAAGGAGCGGTGGCCGATCTCGACTTTGATTGTAAGTTGATTCATTTTGAAAATAATAAAAGAATACTTTTCCCGTCCCAATGCATGCGTTATCTATGATTTGTTTAATTTATGCTTAATTTCTAACCCTCAAGTAGAAAAGTAGCATGCATGCGTAATGTTTTGTCTTGATTGCAGGATTATCTTTGGAAGGAGTAGCGCAAGTAAGCGGGCAAAGCGCAATGGAGGATCTACACCAAACATCAGTAAAAAGGTTAGTAGTTTCTTTCCATGCATGTATTGTGAAAGAGGGGTTTAAGTTTTGGGTGGTAGGTTAAAAAGTAATTTCTTTACGGTCAAAATCTGCATGCAAGTCTGACCCTAGTTTGCTAGTTCGTAGGGTATTTTTCCCAACAACAGAATTGGCGACCATACTGGGGAATATACTCTTTAGGGTTTTTCAAATTTAGTTGAGGTTTTTGGGTAGTTTAAAGGATTAGATTTTATGTTTCTTTGCCTGTCTATTTTCTGTTAGGTTTGACCTAGCAGGGAACCTGGTTCTTTATACCAGTTTTTCCTTGACTATTGCTTGACGGTAATTATCGGGACACACAGAGGTACACGCTGCCTGCAGAAGGCCTGCACGCATGTACCCACGCCCTAACCTCCTACAGCCCGCGTGTGAACGCTAGCTGTAGAGGTTTCAATAGCATGTAGGAGTTCAGAAAGCTTGAGAGGCAGTCCTCCTCTTCCCTGTCAGAATTATACATTCTCAGGGGGTTTTCTGGATCCTGTCTGAGTCTTGCTGGTTCGCAGTCTTGTCTCAGTTTGTCTTGTTGTGTTTTGTTATTCCTTGCAATTATTTTTCTTTTCTGTTGGAAGAAGCATCCAAGCCTTCAAGAGACCTTGGTTATCAATACCAGAGGCCTCTTCCTGGTCTGGGCTGCCTGTGTTTATTTTTGTCTTAGAGTTTATACATACACGCGGCCTGTACAAGGTCAGCCCGCGTGTACACACGTTCTATTTTAGCTCAGCACGCGTTCGAACGCGTGTTGTTTTAGTGAAAGAGGCGTGCCTGACAGGCTGCTTTTTAATCAAGGTAGGGCAGTCATCCCCTCTTTTGGTGAGAAGTATTGCTCTCAGGTGTTTAAGTCTAGGGTTGAATAATCAGTAGGTTAGGTCCTCTTGCCCTTAGCCTGCTTTTTCTTGGTTGATAGTTGATAGAAAAGATAAAAAGAAAAATTTTGTTTTATGGTTTTTAGACAAGCGTAAGAGTCTTTGCTTTCTTGATTGCCATTGTGTGTCTTTGCTCTGATTCTTTGCGATCTGCGCTTTAAGCCAGAATTTTATTTATTTATTTTTCTTGGTTTTAGGCTTGTCGGTATTTTCCCTTTGTTGCTTGATTTGCACGTAAATAAAAAAAAAAAAGAGAAAAAAAAATTCTTTTCATTTTCTTCTTTGTTTGAAGATTGTGTTTCTGCATCAATAGCTCGGGAGAAGTCTTTTTGTTCATAAGTTTTTTGCAGTACATTTAAGAGCATAAGTAGCTCGTAGTCGAGCGAAATTCCTTTATGTTTGCTGCATGAAATCTTAGAAAGATTGAAAAGAAAAAGAAGTCTTTCTTTGTGAAAAGTTGTTGATTTTTGCATTTCGTAAAAGTCTTTTGTTTCCAGCTTTTTTCATTCGTTTTTGCTTTGAGTCTTTACACATCATCAGTTTCACCTTCATACCCTGTGACGTAAAAAATCCCATAAAAACAACGCTAATTTAAAATCTATTAGACTTTTTGTTTGTAGGGTTCACAAACTAGTTCAGGACTAGGGCCTTGGATTAGGTTGGAGAGGAAACTCTCCAAGGCCATTCAAAACCAAA
>JASDQU010751361.1:22750-36895 GCA_032191745.1 Picea mariana | reverse complement strand
AGTTTCAAATTTTAGGGAAATTATGGAAAATATACCAATCTTCTAGGAACATAATCAAGAAATCAAATATGTTCCTTATTTTGTGAGCATAACATCGTGCAGTCAAGAGATGAATTTTCTTGACAGGTTGCTAGGACTCGAATTCAGTAACACTTGGCAACAAATGTCAATTTTTTCCAGATTTCCTGCAGCTTAACCAAAACAAAATTCTATTGTTAGATATTAGTTTCTGAGTGTTATGAGGCATTTTATTATATAGGACAGAAAGGGGAGGAGTCCCGTGAGGGTAAGGCCTGAGAAGATTATGATCAAATATCATCCAGTATGAGTTAGTGTAAGCCTGAAGGCATTGTGTTTCTATAATCGCTACTGACATTAGGGATATATGACATTTGTTTTATCAGATTGTGATTTTCTTGTCTAAACATATTTTTTACATATTCCTTGTTTTACATTCTGTCTTTCTTCTTACTTGAACGAATTACAGACATTGAGAACCAATGGCTACTCATGGATGATAGATTCAGAGCGGTAAAAATGTTGTCGTGACTGCTTATGATCCGTGTGTTTTGTTTTAAGTACCATTGCATCTATTTGACAAAGAGAATATTGGTTTGATGAGGTGTTGTACTTTTCATTTATTGCCTACTCTTCTACCCATTTACATATAAACGCCTTATCTGATATACAATTTGATTGCCTCCGATCAATAGGGTGTTTACTTGACTCCATGCCCAATGGTGATTCACTGGTCTGCATTTTAGCTTATTCATTTATTCTTTCTCTTTCACTTTACCTAATCCACCTTCTTTCAAAACCGAAACACATCCTTATTTATAAAATCATAGCAATAAATGAAGATGTACTAGGCTTGACCCTATAATGGTCTAGGGGAAACTTTGAGCACTAACAGAGGAGATGCTAACTATGTCCCTGATTGAGATGGCAACCTAAACATCCTTTCTTGGGGTGGAATCATGCCCTGCGAGAGGGGAGAGGGTTCTTTGAAAAATGGGGGAGATGCAAGAAATGGAATCAAGGGATGAGAGAGCCTTGAAAATATCCACCATATCTGATAAGTGGTGTCATGGTAAGATAAAGAAAGCAGTGAAACAATCTAAGAAGTTGCAGAAATAGGTCGAGGAAGGACATATGGAAGAGTCTAAAAATATGAGAAGACAGGAAAGACTAGTCAGTCAAGTATTAAGTGAGAGAGAAGTGAAGAGAGAAAGAAGTCCCCAAGAGGGTGGAAAAGAAGAAGAAGGTGTAGAAGCATGTGAAAAGGAAGTTGGCATGGATCTTGCAGAAGAAAGAGAAGATTCATCCCCGATACTAGGAAAGATCGGGAAACCAGCTAAAGAGATTTCTCTAGAGAATGAGAATGAGACCCCACAGATCAAAGAAACCCTCCTTGAAGCCAGTGGCACCAGCGTTGAATCATCCGTACCCCAAGTGTCTATACAAGTGGTAAATTCTATACTACCTTATTATGTTGTTCCTGTTCCATTACAGTCAGTTGGTCATTCACAACCGGGAAGCGAGAATACTGGGAGGATATTGGGATCCCCTAGTAGATTGCAACCAGGGTCTTTAGGTTTTATATTGATAGGAGCAGTAAGACCAACAAAGGATAGTAATGCAAGAGGTTCGATTACTCAATACCTAGAATTCTAGGGTAAGGGAGATGAGGATGTTGAGTAACATTGGTTCTTATGTGAAGCAATCTAGAGGTCCAAAGGGATTCTAGATGCAAATAAATTGGATGAGTTCCTTACTACCTTAAGAGGTCGTGCTCGCAAATGGTACATGAAGGCTATTGAGCCAGGAGTGCCAGGAGTGAAAGGACAAGCATTCACACTTGACCAATTGTAGAAAAAATTCATAGCAGAGTTTAAGCTACCTCAGTCTGAACAACAAGCTGTGTCTGAATTGCACGCGATTCAACAAAGGGAAGGTGAATCGTCTTGGGAATATAGTCATAATTTTAAAGATTCTATAGGAATATTAGTGCGTACAATTCATGAGGAACATAAAAGAGAATGGTATATCCATGCATTTCTACCTTTGAGATGAATTTCGTTAACGTAAAAATGGATAGCCACTTTAATAGATGCTTTGGAAAAATCAATGAATATTGAAACCATGTCAGGATATCCGGGGAGCCTGAGAGTGACCAGACCCCCAACATATGCAAATTTTGCGCAACTACAAGGACCAATATCATCTCTTGCAGAGAATATTCAAGAATTGACGATACCCAGACCAGGACGACTGCAAGTCTGGTGCACCGGATGCTACACAAAAGGACATCTGGTGAATGAATGTCCATGGATGAGGGGAATGGGACCTCATCAGAATCTGATGGCACCCTTACCAAGACCCACAGGAAGAGTTGCGCAAGTATCCACGAATTTACCATTCCATATCCCAACTCTATATCATGCTTTTCTAGGTAATCAAGTATCATTGTCAGTTGAATATTGTGAGATATGTCGAATTGATGGAATGGGCCAAGACAATGCCCCATTATTCAGAAGTATTCAACAGTACTAAATATTGTACATTGTGATTTTTTCACATCTACCATGCATGCTACCAATCAGTGTAGAGTGTTGGATGCACTTGCAGATAGACTAGAGCGAACATCATTCAGGGTTAATGAAACCCCTCAGGGACCGGGAAGAGGTTGAGGAGGTGGAGCTAGAGGAGACTTCAGAGGAGGAAGAATCGGGGGAAGAGGACCAAGTATATGCTACAACTATGATGAGAAAGTCCACATGGCTATAGATTGTCCTCACCTGAGGCGGCCATGGTGCTCTCACTACGAAACCAGTGGGCACACAATTGAAGACTGCCCAGAGCTAATTGTGAAATGGGAAGATCGAGTACGTCAATGAGGAAATAATCTTATAATATCAAAGATAAAGAGAGTCATTAAAGGAAAAATACCCAACCTTAATATCGTTACTTGAAGAGGAGAAAATAATGGTGCAAATGCTAATAATCTGCCTTAGATCCAGAAAGAAGCACCTAAGAAGGAAATTTATGACCCTCTAAAACATAAGATATTCTTTAAAAATAAAATAAAAGTATTCTAGAGTATCCCTAGCCCCGAGATGAAAGAAAAACCCCCTAATCCTATCATTTACCCTAAGATTTCGCAAGTCCTTTCTTCAACCCCTGCACCCCAAAACCTTGTAGTCTCGATAAGACAACTTGAGCAGTCAAAAAATGTAGTTGAACTTTGGTTTCAATTATTTTTTTATATTCTTGGGAATGACCAGATGACAGAAAAGTTTTGCAATGCTTTGTACCTAGTCCTAGGAACTGAAGAATCTCCAAAAACTAGAATAAGGACTAATCTTCTTGAGAAAAATACTTAGAAAGTGCAAAGAAGGAAAATATGGACTGGAAAAGAATCTAGATTAGCAGCCCAACTAGATGAATTTGAGATTAAGGATGTTATGTTATATCTAGGATTTGAAGTTAACATACTTCATAAAAAGATTTGGGAAGCTTTAGGGAAACCCAGTTGACATATTCCCCAATCCAGTTAAGAATGGCCAACAAATATTGTATTTTTCCAATAGGAAGACTGAATAATGTGGAAATAGATGTTGCGGGAGTGAAGACTGTATCTAATTTTGAGGTGATTGAAATCATGGTGGATGAGGACCCTTATCCTACACTACTTGGTATTGATTGGGATTACAATAACTATGAGGTGATTGGCCTAAAAAGAGACACTATAACATTTGAAGTAGATGGAACAAAAGTAGTTCAACCCTTGGATTCATATGTAGGCCCTTGATACATAGAGACAACAGAAAAAAATATGGAAGGAGAAGATTTGGATCAGTTACACATTGTAACAATAGGAATGAGAGAAGACTACATAAATCTTACTTTCAATGGATCAGTAAGTTGGAGGAGCATACAATCGACAGACGAAGATTTAAAACTACCATTTGAAAGTTGGCAGCAAGGTTTACACGAAAGATTTTCAAGGATATGTGCAACTGTCAGCGCATCTAGATGGGTTGGAGCTGAGTTCAGAGAACACCTGATATACAATGGTACCTCAGAACTTGATAGTTTTCTGGTTAGTGTGGAAGAGAATATAGCGGAGGATCAAAGGATTTTAGTTCTAGAATTAGCCCTCAAGGACACCCCTGCTAGATGATGGGATAGTCACAAAGCCTTGATTAAGAACTGGGTGGATGTGAAGCAAGCTATCTGATATAGATTTCAAGATAAGGAGCAGATGGAATTAGAGATGTGGATGGATTTCCAAGTTGCGCAACTGCTCAAAGGATAGTCTTATCTTAAATCACATATTGAACAATGCATGAGACAATGACAAGTTGCAAAAATACCATATCACTTGTGGGTCCACGTATTTCCCCATTCACTAGGTCCAATTCCAAAAAACTGGTACATACATGGAGAAACCGAAAGATAGACCAACAATTGGAAAACATTGGCAGATCGATTTTGCAAGGACTTCTCATTTACAAGTAAGTACCCTGAGCTTAAGATAGTCCTGCAAAGAATTAAAGAATTCATTTTTACCGATGCAGGTGAAAAGAAATCAAACCCAGTGGTATGTGAAAAGTATAGTGAGGTACTTCAGTCTAACCTTCGCCTAGACACGGAAAAGACACCTATAGAATTCTATAAGATTGAGAAGGATTTGGAAAACCCGAATGATTTAGAAGAATTGAGAAACCTAGCCATTAAGGAAATAGAAGGAAGCAAAGAAACCTAGAACACCATACCCATCGAAACTAATAGTTCTTATAATTATCCAATAAATTTGTGAAAAATCAATATAGGGACTACAGATCAACCTAAGATAGTTATGGTAGGAGATTGTTGGGATGAGCAAACTAGCCAAGAAATACATAGCCTATTCAGGGAGTATGAAGACTTATTCCCAAAGACGTTCTTAGAGCTAAAAGGGATTAAAGGAGCTATGGGAGAGATGAATATTGAACTAAAACTGGGATCAAATCCTGTAATTCATAGACCATACTGCCTGAACCCCAAAGTGAAAGAGAAGGTTAAGAAGGAAATAGACAAAATTATTGAGGTTGGACTTATTTTTCCAATGGATGAAGTAGAATGAGTTAGCCCAATATTCATCTATAGAAAGAAAGGTACATAGAAAATTAGGGCATGTGTACACTACAGAAGCATTAACTATGCCTATGTGCATGACCCTTTCCCAACACCTTTTACTGACGAGGTGCTAGAACATGTTGTGGGGAAAGAATATTACTCATTTACAGATGGATTTTCTAGGTATCACCAAGTGAGAATTGTTGAAGAAGACAAAAGGAAGACCACATTCATATTAGAATGGGGGTCATTTTCATACAATGTGATGCCCTTCGGCCTAAAGAACGTCCCTGCAGTTTTTTTCTGGATTGTAATAACAACTTTCTGAGAATTTATTCACAAGTTTATAGAATTCTATATGGACGATTGGATGATATACTTTTTTCTCAAGGAACATTTAGTGCTACTACGTCTGATGTTTGATGGATGTAGGGAATTGCAGATATCTTTGAACCTCAGAAAGTGTATCTTCTGTGTGCCACATGGAAATTTGTTAGGACACATAGTATGTCGAGAAGGAGTACTGATAGATCTAGCCAGGCTGTGGTTATTATAAACATGCCATTGCCTATGAGCGATAAACAATTACGCTCCACGCTGGGACACACAGGATACTATCACAGGTTTATCAAAAGGTATGCAAGAATTAATGAACCTTTGGAAACTCTACTAAAGTATTTGAAAGTGTTCTAGTGGACGCTAGAGTGTGATAAAGTGTTCGACATATTGAAGGAAAATATCAGCACAACACCCATTCTGATATTTCCAAACTGGGAAAAAAAATTTCATTTGCACGTCAAGTATTTCCCTGGGATCCATATTAGTGCAACAAGGAGATGGATCCATGGATCATCCCATCTATTTTGCTAGCAGGAAATTGTCGCAAGCTGAGAGAAACTATACAACCACAAAAGGGAGGTTTTAACTATGATTTACGCTTTGTAGAAATTTAGAAATTACTTGTTAGGGGCTCATTTTAAATTTTTCACTGATCATTCTGCGTTAAAATATCTAGTTAACAAGCCTATTTTGGAAGGAAGAATTTGTCGATGGTTGTTACTATTTCAGGAATTTTAATTTAAGGTGATCATTAGACCTGAAATGTGCAATGTGGGACCTGATCACCTATCCAGATTAGAGTCTGGAGAAAGTGTCGAAGCAGTTGATGATCATCTCCCAGATGTAGACTTGTTTCGGGTTGATTCCATACAAGAATACCTTGAAGACATAGTAGTTTTATTAAGAATAGGGGCCTACCCAGAAACATACTCTGCAACTCAGAAACATCATATGGTGGTTAGAGAAACGAACTATCAGTTGATTGTGGGGAAATTGTATAAGTTGGGCCTAGATAGTATCCTTAGGAGGTGTGTCTTAGATCATGAAAGACAAGACATACTATGGGAGTGTCAGAGTGAAGTTGTGAGAGGCCATGTTGGAGGAAAGGCTAGTGCGCGGAAGGTCCTCCAAGCTAGATTATGGTGGGACACACTCTTCAAGGATGCGAATTAATATGCTATATCTTGCGAAATTTGTCAGAGAGTAGGCAAGCCATCATGAAGAGATGAATTACCTCTTTAGCTAGTTCAATCTCTGCAAGCATTTGAGAAGTGGGTGATTGACTTCATTGGGATGACTAACCCCACAACTAAGAATTCAAAGGCCAGGTATATTATTACTGCAACTAATTACCTTACACGGTGGGAGGAGGAAACAACGATTTAGGATTGCTCGACTAATACAACTGACAGTTTTATTTTTGAAAGTATTATCACTCGGTTTGGATGTCCTAGTAGTATGACCAGTGATCGTGGTGGTCATTTTATCAGTAGTACAATAATGAAGCTTACAACATTGTTCTTAATCCAATATCATAAAAGTATCCCCTACCATCCACAAGACAATGGAACTGTAGAGGCATTTAACAAGATTCTAGAAAGAGGATTAAGGAAGGTTTGTTTTGCAAACAGGGAAGATTGGGATGACAGAGTCCCAATAGTTTTATGGGCTTACAGGACAACCACAAATAAAATCCACAAGCATACTCTGTTTCATCTAGTATATTGGAAAGAGGTTGTGGTACCTGTAGATTTCATTAACCCAATTCTATACATTGCACATATTATACACATGTTAGAGGATGAATCATTCATGCAGAGGGTTATAGAGTTGCAAGAACTTGATGAGACCAGGTTTTTAGCAGACTTTCATCAATTAGTTGAGAAATCAAGGAATAAATATTGGCATGACAGACACATTAAGACTAAAACATTTGCGCAAGTAGATAAGGTCCTACTTTATGACATTCGATACTAGAAACATCCAAGAAAGTTAATCATGCATTGGTTGGTACCATCTATAGTTGCAGAGATCTGACCTTCTAGAGAAGTCAGACTCATGCAACTGGATGGCATACTTCAGCCAGGATGGGTGAATGGTGCTTGCCTGAAACCCTATATTTCCAAGAAATAAGATAAACGACTGTTGCCATAGTCCAAAGGAGTATGTATAGTAGCTAGATTTGGATTTTTTGCAATTTCTATGAATTCAGTTAATAAAGTTGGAGTGTGCATTGTTGTGTTGTGACATGTATTTCATTTTTTTCATCTAAGTGTTGTTTTCGTGCAGAACTGCTTACTCAACAACAGGGGTTATTTTAAGGATGGGAATTTGTTTTAAAATGTAGAAACCTTGGCAAATCTTACTAATCCTTCATATGCCAACTATAAATGTTTGGCGATATTTTTGTAAAAATATTCAAACTTATAAGGATTTAGTATATATTTTTATCAAATTTTGGCGATTTTTAAGGTCAAATAATTTTATCCTATAGAATTTGGGCAAATAAGTTTTAACATTAGCCATGGAAAAACCATGGAAAATTAGCCCATGAGAGAAATTTAGCCCCTAAAATCATCCATGCTCAACAGTGTAGGATCAGAAGAGCCATGAAAATTTTAATGACAATCATTAAATGTGACAAGGACCCCTTTGTGGTCGGAGGGAGAGAGAATTTGAAGACAATATATTCCATGTGCCACACGAACCCAGTCTAGTCATAGCCTTTATGACCGCCACATTAACCCGTCTGAACTTTGTTAAACCATAAAGCCACGATATTTGAAGATGCCACCAGTATTTGCGCCAGGATTCTCATCCATTTAAATGGTAATATTTAAAGTCGGCCATGTCCCTAGCCAACTTGCTCAGTAAATGTCAGGATCACCCAATAGATTTACCCCATTAACCAGTCCCATCTTACAAATCATCTCCAAGTTGCGTCTATAGGGTTAATGATGAATGGCCCTAGCAGTTATTATATAAGTTTCTAGCGAAGCCTGAGTATAAGGTTGTCTGAACTCGATGTAAGACATATTTTTTCCCAAATAGAACTTAGTGCCTTGCAAATTCTGAATTTTTCTCATGCCTGTGCAATCCCTCGACCCTCAGTCACGATCCCTAATCCCAGTTAGCCTGTTGAAGTATGTTGACATTCCATAATCACTATGTCAAGAGCTAGAGGGAGAAGGAGTATAGTTTCTAAGGATGCAGTGTCAGACGAGCCATGTGATCCTCGGGTCGTAATCATGGGGGATCTCAAAGGGAAGGTCGATCAAGTTAAACTCCTCGACCTCGACCTGACAGATGAGGTCTTGTTCCCATAGTTGAAAATTGATGTATTATAGAGTGTCCCTCTAGATGATTTGGAAGGAATGTAGTTCATGCCGAAGTCAGAGTTCATTAACCTCTACAACTACACCATTATGAATCTTAGAGATTTACCAGTGTTCGACACTCTGGACGAGGTTGCAAGATGTACCAAGTTCCTCATCAGTAGGGTACATGACAGGAGCCTATGGCTGGATAGAAAATATCCAATTCATGCAGAGGATATCCATCAACTTATTGGATTATCCATCGAAGGAGAGGATGTATCCAAAGGATTTCAAGGTCCTAGTAAGCATGGGAAGAAAAAGGGAGAACCTAACTTGTATGAATGATTTCATACTTAGATAGGGGGGTGCATAGCCAATATTGACCCCATTCTACTCGAGACAGTCATGACCGCTCACTATGTAATTACTAGCAAGGTCATGCACTCATATTACAAAGGTGAATGCACATTAGATGCCCTGTCAATGGTAGACTTTTGTGCCAATGGAGCAGTATTCAACTAGTGTAGCTACTTGCTGGAAGAAATATTGGTCGCATGCAAGGAAGCATAGGAGAAGGGAGAAACCTTCACTTATGGATACCTTCTAGTTATGTTCTCCATCCTAAAGTGTACGACACCTGCAAGAAGATCGCTATCGCCAACAAACAATGGCCTACTAGAAAATATGTTCAAGCCTTGCCACTCAACGTCGAACTTGAATAACACTGCATTCAACAATGCAACATTCTTGAAATGGTACAACCATTTTCTTGACGCAACTCATAGGTTGCGCATTCCTTGGGAATTGCTCAAACTGAACATGTGGAACATCGCATTCAACATGAACCACCATCACACTTTTTTCTGTCCAAGGCATGCCAAGCGAGAAGACTTCCACTCCCGGATGTTTCCATTTTACTTGGATGAGGAGGCCTTCGACAAGGAGCTCATGTCTTGGCTAGGAGTGAAATGCAACCCGTGTAAGTCGGGGATGCACTACCTTCTGCCAATATAACTTTTGAATAAAAAGGGAAAAGAATCAGGGCTAGGACCGAGCTCGAGCCTATAGAAGAAGAAGAAAGAGCCTCCAGTGCAGACAAACTCGGAGGAGGAAGAAAAGATGCAGCCACTGGAACGCAAGAAGAGAACATTGCCCATGTTCCCGCAACTACCAGAGCAAGCCATTTTGATAGGTAAATATGTGAATGAAATCCTAAATTTTTCCTTCATTGGAGACCCATTGGTCAAGAAACCCAGGACAAGACTCTCCCTTGTAAATATTTTGAACCCTTAGTTGATATCATCAACCATTCCTCATACTTGAGAAACGACTCGAGCAGCCCAAATTATTGACATCTAGGATGACCTGAATATGAAACCATTCCATCCACCACCATCATTATTGAGAAACCCCCATCACCCCCAGAACCCCATTCACCACCTCGAGAAATCACCATCCCATCGCAAATCACTAAACCAAAGCCCATGCAGTTGGAACCCCCCCTGAGCTACCCAAACATAGACTAGAACTCACTAGTCCAAACCCTGACATCCTGAGCCAACATATTTTTCCATTTGTACCAATTAAGGACACTCTCACTTCAATGAAGATTCAAACTATACAAATACCGCAAGTCCCAAGTCCTCATCGCACACCCTCAATGATCAATAAGAACGATGTTATCCAAAGAAGTGGAACCCTAGAAGCCGAGGTCCAGAAAGAGGTAGAAGTGTCAGAGGTTCAGAGGGAACCTGAAACTACATCGAAATAAAGTGCAACCTCATTGAAATAATATATGGAGTTAGTACTCCAAAATCTAGAGCAGTGTGAAGAGTTGATACAACTCTTCCTAGCAAAAACATAAGTCCTACCATTCTTTCCATCAACATTGAGGATGAGACTTGTGTAGTTGCCACAAGGTCCATCTATAGGGGAGGAAGAGCTGGAGAAACATTCATAGCATTAAAAGGCTAGTGGACTCGCATTGCAAGTCCGACTACCCAGAGAGGCTAGTCCTTCTTTTGGTGACCTCCCTCAGTGGCCATCAATGTATCCAATTGGAATGATCAAGGTTTCCACTAATCAATTGGCGCAGAGGCTACAATAGGCCAAGAAGGATGCATAGTTTGCGAGGGAGGAAGTACTCCTTGCCCAAGCATGCAAGATACAAGAGGAATACACAAAGATTTAGGTGGAGAAAAAACCAGAAATATTCCAGGAGAAGCTTGTAGAATCCTGGACAGAGATAAGAAAGGAAACACCACAACTGCCAAAATCCAATGTAGTAGGAGATCCTAAGAACAGATTGAGATACTCTAGAGAGAATGGTCAGAGATGGATATTCTCACAGAGAACCTTGAATCACAGTTGTGGGAGAGTCAGCATGAAGAAGAACAAAAACCCGTGAAGCTTCAAGAGAAGATGCAAAAAGTAGTGCTTGAAGGAAATAACGCTAGAGAAGCACTGCACAAACGAACAACAAAATGTACAAGGATATTTCACAAAGTTAGCGATTGGATGGGTATCATTGCAAGGCGCAACTAGACTCTAGAATATATGTGTGCAAAGATACAGTTGCTTAATGAAGAATTTGTTGTCACCATGGATCCGTTGGAGTAGTAGGAAAAATTTGATCAGATCCAGCATGCAAATAATCAGTTGAATGCTCTATTTGAAGATTAATTAGTAGCTAAGAAAGAGCTACGGTAATTTCGAACTGTCATTCAGACATCATACATGCAGATGCATTAGGTAGATGTTACAGCTGATTCAGAATGGAACTCCCTGGTCACATCAAATCCTAAGGGATGCATTACATATGCAATTCAATAGTTCGTAGCTGAAGCTTCACTCCTTTCCAGGAAGTGGCAAGATAAAATTGTCAGTTTTCAAGGAGTAAGGAAGAGGGCCTTGGAGTTGGTCCTAGAGTTGGGCCCTTCATTTGAAGAGGTGGAAAAGGAAAGAGAGCAATAATAATATGAAAGAAGAACGAAGACAGAGGATAAAGAAAAGAAACAAACACTCCCAAAAGACACAGAAGAGCCAAGGACTTGACTTGAGGGAAAGTCAAGTATTGTGGTTGGAGCTTGTTGGTCCCTTTGTTTTTTATTAGAAGTTGCGCAAGGAAGACTACAGTTTCAATTTTGGTCGAACACAAGTTGCACAAGACACAAAGCATTTGGACAGTGGAGCAAGAAAGAAGATAGAAAATGGTTGGAAAGAGGGACAAGGCAACACCAACAAGGAGAAATAAGTTACAACAGAACAAGATCAAGAAAGCATGCGAAGTCTCAAGCCAAAAAATCCCAATCATCCTATATATACTAGATGTATATGATTGTAAAGGGTTAGATGGTGTAGAAGGTACAGTTGGCTTAGATGGGTGTAGACAGGATTATCATTTAGTCCATGTAGGTTCTATGATTGTAATTCATATCCATTTTTGGAAAAGGGTAGATAGAGATATGTGGAATGATTCCAGAGCCAAAAAATATTCTAAGAGAGTAATGACTTGCAGCTGTTAAATTGTATCTGAGAATATGTTTTGATGATAATGTATGGAAGGGCCCAAAATCTTGAAATATATCGTGTACTTCTCTGTCTATGGTTATTAATTGTCTCTTTTCTTAACTTCTTCATGTATGATAATATCAATATGCCATAACCGTTTGTGAATGCTATCGCAACCTCGTGTCTTTATTACTAGTTATGAATGAGTTCAGATCTATTCTTTGATTGGTTCATCTTGTGCAAGACTAGGGTGAATCTTAAAGATTCTAGAAATCTGCCTAAGTACTCTCCTTTTCCTTCCCTATATTATTGTCTTGGTTGCACTTTGGGTGAGACTTCTTCTCTCTAGAGAAGGTGAAAATGCCAACGCTTTAGACTACTCGGTGCCTTTTGTTGGTAATCTGAGAAGGGCCCTAGTCTGATCAACTTTACACCAAAACTTGGTGTGCCAATGAGAAGAAATGTTTCTAGGGATAATTTCTAGATACTGTGTGAGCTGGCGAGTTGCAGTTACCCAAAGTCCATTTGGATTGGGTAGTAGCGTAAGTCAGCATGAATTAGATCAACTAGATAATCACCCAGACTCTATTTGGATTGGGTAGTAGCACTGGTTTCTATGTGAATTGGCTCACACTGATTAGTTTTCCAAACTCTGCTTGGATTGGTTAGTAGTGCAGTTCTATGTAAAATGAATCAACTACATATTCTATATTCTGTGTGAACTAGATGGTTTCCCAGTTCTATATGATCTATATTCCTAGTTTTATGTGAGCTAGATGAAACCCCTATAATGACATAAGGATGACGAGGTAGTTCCCACTAGAGAGAATTCACATGTGTTGATGAGGCCCTAGATGCATGACTATGACATGACCATCAAATAGTATGTGTGTGTGACTATGAAATATTATGTGTGACTATGATGGTGATACTTGTGACATGATCTGTTTGATCATGAGATATCTTGTGTGTCTATGGTGATGCTACCTGTAGTCTGGTCTACAATACCATCTTATTTTTTTCCATACCATGTGAGATGGATGGATGTGTTTGAGACCATTACATGAAAAACATCTTAGTTAATACCTCCCTAGCTAAGAGGGAGTGTTGATGTTTTGGTAGTTGTGGGAGGTATTTGTTGGGTATGTGTTATATTCTTTAGATGTGTGTGTGTGGGCGCATACGATTCGACAACTACATATGAAGATCCCAATGTATTTTGTACTATGTGTCATGTGCGTTGGGCGCTTCCTAGGGGGATCCCATGGAGGGCTAGGTATGCCCCCCCCTAGTTACACGCAACAACCCGAAGTTTTTTTTTTGGGCGGTTTTTGTTATTTTTAGTGGTTTTCTAAATTAATCTCGGATTAAGGGATTAGGGTTTTGGTGGCTACGGAATACCTAAAAACATTGTATATATTGTATGGTAAATGGTCAAATTAATACAATAAAGAATTGAAAGGTGCGACACCAAGGAAGGTTGGTTTTCCCTCGGTTAAGGGTTTCTAGTGTAAAACTCTGTGTACTATCTGTATGAGCCATTGATTAATTTTTGTTTTGCTTAAGAATCTATATGCATTGTTTTACTTCACAGGTTTAATACTTACATGTGGAATCAAAGCTCATTTTTGGCTTCAGGGGGATGTATTTGTTGCTGAGGGTTTGGCTCACTCTTGATAGATCAATTTTATCTTGGGTTTGTGATAAACCTAGTTTTAGTGGGAGCTTTTGCAGTGTTATTTGAGTGTATAAAGAGGAATGGCGATCTCTTATAGAATTGAGATAGAGAATTTCAAAGGTAAAAACTTTGAGCTATGGAAGCTCAATATGGAGGACCTTCTTGTAGACAAAGATCAAT
>JASDQU010751361.1:0-20952 GCA_032191745.1 Picea mariana | reverse complement strand
AAACATGGGTAAACCCATGGGCTGGCATCCCATACCCATTACATAAAACCTAATCCCCAAAAATATCGTAAAAGGGGGAGAGATCCTGCGATATCCACTTCGCCTGGGTGCTCCATATTCAACCAGCCTGGCGAAGTCCCAAAAAGTGGTCAAATATGACCAAGGTTCTCCAAAACTTGGTCAAGGGCCGAAAAGCCCCCAACACTCACCTGTGACTCATCCTGACTCACTCTGGTCTGGGCAAATCTGCTTCTAAGGCCTCGAGCTTCCTCAACTTGTTTCTTTTCCAGAGCCTCCTACTCGGCGAACTCTTGGATGACTTTCTCTATGACCGTTCCTTCCAAGCATTATTCCACTGTGCTGACTACTTGGTCTAGATGTGATCCTTGTCCCTCTATCTCCATAAACGTGTGTAAGCTTCATCCTGCACTGGTTGAAGTTTCTAGGTCACTTCCATGAATTTACTCTAGATGGGATGGACCTGCTACTGAACTACACGTTGTTCCTGTGACCTTTTCATCTTCTCAACTGCTAAAATAAGTTTCAACTACGATTGCACTGTCAATGCTTGTTTCTTTACTTCTTGAAGTTGTGCTTCTAATTCTCTTAGTTATGGGTCCTCTGCGAGGTGCTCATAGGTCTGTGCACTATGATTACTGATTAGCTTACATTTCAAGGCCAACACCTTGATTCTTTCTAGTACGCTCCTACCAGTTTCTTCTCTCTAGTCTCGCACTTCCTGTGGAGTGCTTGGCATTGCTTACAATTCCAGTGCTTCCACTCTTTCTTGAAGTTGTTGAATAGATTCAACGAGCTTCTCCACTTGATTCTCCACTATGTCTTATTCTATCTGCGTGAGGCCTGATACAGAACGAAGTGCTCTGGTGACTGCCTCCTTGAATCTCATCTTCTCCATGAGAAGCTGGTATTTTTCTCTCTAGATTTGTTCTCTGTCCTCTGCAAAATTTGTTTGGAGGTCATCTTTCTCTTTTTGCGCAATCTGACGTTACTCTAGATCTTCCTCCTTTGCTTTCTCCAAGGCCTCTGTGGCCTGCTATTTCTCTTCCTGTACATGATGAAGGTGAGACTTTATCGCATATACTAATCAACATAGTTGGGCAAGCTCATCTCCCACTTCTAATCCTTCTGTTGATGATGGCACAATAGATGCTCGTGAACAAATATTTTTATTAGGAAAACAAACACTCAGGGTAGTTAAATAGGTGGCGAAGTCTCAATAAGCACAACGTGATAACCAGTTCTTTGTAGTCTTAAGTAATCACAATTTGCAAAAGCGTCCCCGGTGAGACGTTCGATGGGTTAAATATAAAATGTCGTAATGAACTCCTCCAAGGGATAGGAATGCTTCAATCAATATGATTCCATCCATTATGGCACAGGCCCAATGGTCCAATGACGATCTTTCTGGAAATAAACTCTTTTCTAGATGTTCAGGAGCATCATTCTAACGGTCAGGATGCCTCTAATGGTCATATTGCTTCGTCATGGTGAAGTGCCAGTCTGTGTTGTTCTTCTATTCCGGTGAATTTCAAGTTCGACAAGCCTTCTTTCTGTGAAGTCTTCTCTGGAACTTCCTGCAATTTTTCTAACTTTGGTTTCTTCTTGCTAAGATTCCTTGCCTTCTTTCTTGTGATTTTCATCACTAGGTTCCTCTTTCCATTTTGATTCTTTCCTTCTCTTAGAATAGTAACTTCACACTGTTGAGGGTCTTTCAAAGGTTCTGAGTGGAATACCTTTTCTCTTATTACTTCAGGGATAGGTGCTTGTTTCTCCTTCATGGACAGGTTTTTCAAAATTCCCTGCATTTTCTCATCTTCGGCATCTAAGTATTTGGTCCTCAGTTGCTTCGACTTGTCCTCTTTTTCTTCTAGTAAGTGCATTATTCTCTTAGCCATGAAATATCTTAATTCTTTCTTTTTTTGTTCTAGAGATTCCTCTTCTTCTTTCCTTCGTATCTGATCTTTCTCAATCTAGGTCCTTCCTAGCAAAAGTGCAAAGGGGGCATTGTTCTCAACAAACAAAATGACCTCGAATTCTTCTTCTATTGAAGTTCCATGAGCACTCATAGGTACATGAGTAAGTCTTCCACATAGGGTTATCAACTTCCCTTTAAACAAGCCTATTCCTCCCAATGAAGGAGCCATAACAGGCTTTCCCAAAATTTCCCAAGTAGCTTATGTCATGATGTTAACCTATGTTTCCTCATACAGAACACAGTCTATGTCAAAGTCTCCTATTCTTGTTTCTATGCACTCCTTCTCTTTTAATATCTTTGATAAACTAATGTCTCTATGATCATTCATGGTTTCTTTCATCTGCAATAATATATTCTCTGATTCTTTTTGGGGTTCTATCATATCCTTAGTCTCTTGACCTTTCTCATGGCTCTCTTATCTTATATTCATTTTTTCAACTTTAGAAATCATTCTAGGGAAATCCAAAACTTCATGGCCAACGGATTTACAAAAAGACAAATAGGGCCTCTACTAGGGCATTTCTTAGCAAGATGTCATGGTATTCTGCAACTATAATAAAGAGTCAATCCTCTCTTCCTCTTAAATGAACCCCAACCTTTTTTGTACTGTGCACTAGGATCATAGTGATGGACCTAAAAAAAATTCTTTCTAGGATCCTACATCCACTTGTTAGTCCAACAGTTCTTTCTATGCATAGGAATAACATATCTTTCACTATTTCTATCAGATCTATTCATATCAAATCTTCTTTCTTCTAGTTGCATCCTAGTTTTCAGACCAGGACAAAGTCTATAAATCATACCTAGATCCATTCCTTCCAAATAAAAATTTCCACTTATCTTACCTTTATCAAAGCACAAAGCTTTAAGATCTTACCTCTTTTCTTTAGATCTGATTCCCTTCTTAGCACAGAGCTTCACAAGTCATGTAGAGTATTGCGCACCACAACATCAGATCTACGCACAAAGATTTCTTCTTTTCTTCAGTTCCCAGAAATCACAATTTTAGGTCCCAACAACATAACCATTTTTTGGCACAGGGGTAGACCTAGGGTTCAACGCTTCAACAACACACCAAAAAAACCCCATCTACCGACCCTTTTGGAAACACCTGCGAAGAAGATGAAGTCTCACCCGAGGTAAAGGAAGGGGTGGTTGTAGGACTCAAGTCTCTACAACCTAGCTGGGACATAGATCTGTGATCACAATACTTAACAAAGAAATTATCAATTAACATTCATTATCTTTTACCATTATTTACATCGCAAGTCAAAACCCTAATTACAGAACAACGCAGTATTCACTTAGATCTAACACATCTAGCCATTCAACACATAGCATCAAGCATATCTATCATTCATCCACATTATTAAGCACTAAGCTACTACATCACATGCATCTAACATACATAAAAGTTATAACACTAAGAAAATATAATAATAATACAACACAAATAACATAACACAGGATATATGTGTTTCACCCCAGTGTGGGGCTACATCCACCAACTCTTCTTCTTCTTTATTATATTATATCAATCTTCGTACATGCACAGAGCTTTAGAAACCACTCCGCATAGGACAGGAGATATGTGTGCACCTCTCCAGATCCTCCTTCCCCGAGCCAGGTACAAGAACAAATCCTTCTTACAATCACTTGCACTTAGCTCTGCAAGTTCTCAACATAGAGTATTCACAAAGAAAACTTAGGTCTCACTCTAGCACTTAGGCATCAGTTTTACAACTGACTCTTTATTACATCGCCTAGCTACTTATTTATACATTAAAAATGGGTAAACCCATGGGATGAAATCCCATACTCGTTACATAAACCCTAATCCCAAAAAATCCCATATAATGTGGTGAGATCCCATGATCTTCGCTTCACCTGGGTGCTCCGTCTTCGACCAGCCTGTCGAAGTCCCAAAAAATGGTCCAACATGACCAAGGTTCTCCAAAAATTGGTCAAGGGCCAACAAAACTTATACTAATGGGTGTAACAGTTCTGTTGTCCCTGAGCAGAGAAATAAATAAGACAAGACCAATATTGTTCCTAGAAAGAAGACCATGTTGTGGCATCAAATATTGGGACATATTGGAGAAAAGGGACTTCGAACACTACATGGTAAAGGTATGTCTAATTGCACCCTGGATTTTGATTTTTGTTAACATTGCATATATGGTAAACATAATCAAATAAGATTCCTATCGAGTGCTACAAGAGAAAAGGGGATCTTAGAGTTGATACACAGTGATGTGTTTGGACCTATGTTTGCTCCATCACTAGGTAAATCTGTGTATTATGTTTCATTTATATATGATTTATTAAAGAACACGTAGATTTATTTTCTTAGAAAGAAATCTGAGGTATTTGATAAATTTAAAGAGTTTAAGGCTCTGGTAGAAAATCAGACAGAGAATAAAATGAAGGTATTGAGAACAAATAATGGTGGAGAATTATGAAAAAATTAATTTGAACAATTATGTAAGAAGTGTGGTATAGCAAGGCAGAAGAATACTCCATACACACCTCAATAGAATTGTGTTTTAGAAAGGATGAACAAGACACTGATGGAAAAATCAAGGAGTATGCTTAGTGGTGCCGAGTTAGGACAAGAATTCTGGGCAGAGGTAGTGGGTACAACATGTTATATGGTCAATTGATCACCCTCATCAACGCTGGATGATAAAACTCCACATGAGGTATGGACTAGTAAGACACCCTCTCTTGAACATATCAGAGTGTTTGGTTGTGATTCTTAGGTACATGTTCCAAAGGAAAATAGGAGTAAGCTAGATAATAAAGCTGAAAAGTGTATCTTTATAAAGATGGTGTGAAAGGTTATAAGTTTTGGAACCCAGAAACTAAGAAGATTGTTTACAATCAAGATGTTGTCTTTAGAGAGGTAAAAGATGTGTCCAAACAAGAATTCCTACCAAGGAAAGACAAACCTGAGAAAATAGAGATTGATTTGGATGATGAAAAATATAAATCATCTGAAGAAGATGAAGAAAAAGAATAAGAACCTCATACCCCAGTATTGAGGAGATCGGTGAGGGAAAGAAGGCAACTAGAAAGGTATAGTCCACCTAATTTTTGTTCTATTTTTCTTTGTCTATTACTAATGATGATCCCAGAATTGTCAGGGAAGAAGTTAATTCAAAGGATAGTAAACTATGGAAGAAGGCCATGGTTGAAGAAATGGATGCCTTGTATAATAATTAGGCATGGGATATAGTTGAGTTTCCTGCTGGAATAGAATTTGTTGGTAGAAAATGGTTGTTTAAGAAGAATTTTAATGCAGAAGGTAAAATTGAGAAACACAAATCACAATTATTAGCAAAAGGTTATTCCCAGGTAGAGGGAATTGACTTTGGTGAGATTTTTTCTCTTGTTTCCAAGTTAACATCTATTAGATTTCTTTTATCTATTGTTGTTGCTTTTGATATTGAAGTGGAACAAATGGATGTGAAGACAACATTCCTACATGGGGATCTGGAAGAAGAAATCTACATGAAGCAGCTAGAAGGATTTTTAGTGGAGGGAAATAAAGTGTCTGTCTATAAGCTAAAGAAATCATCTAGGATGTGGTACCAAAAGTTTGACACATACATCCTTGGATTAGGATTTTTGAGAAGCAGGGATGACCACTGTGTATATTCCAAGCATGTTGGTAATCACTTCATTTATGTAGTGTTGTATGTTCATGACATGTTGCTGGTAGGAAATAACATGGATGTTATCAAAGAGGTGAAATCACAGCTATCCTCCAAATTTGACATGAAGGATCTCGGTGCCGCTAAATTCATTCTGGGAATAGAGATTAAAAGAGATCGTGCAAAAAGGAAACTCTAGTTGAATCAAAGGATATATGTTGAGATGATATTGCATAGGTTTAATATGCATGGAAGTAAACCATTCAAGGTTCCTATTCCTATAGGTGTAAAGTTATCTGCAAATTAGTGTCCCAAGACACAGGAACAATAAGAGGACATGTCCCATGTTTCGTATGCCAGTGCAGTTGGAAGTTTGATGTATGCAATGGTCTATACTAAACCAGACATTGCACATGTAGTAGGAGTTTTGAGCAGGTATATGTCAAAACCAGGGAAGGAACATTGGTCAATTGTAAAGAGGGTCTTCAGGTATCTTTGAGGCACTACCAGTTATGGATTGTTCTACCAAGGAAGACCAGGATTGGACAAAGTGGTAGACATACATGGTTTTGTTGATGCAGACTGGGATAGAGATCCAGATCATAGAAGATGTACAAGTGGGTATGTTTTTAACCTATTTGGAGGAGCAATCAGTTGGATGAGCAAAAGACAGGTTGTAGTGGCACTCTCAACTATAGAAGATGAATACATGGAAACCACTCATGCAAGCAAGGAAGTAGTATGGTTACAGAGATTGTGTTTAGGTATTGGGTTGGTACAACAAGAAGTGACATTATATTGTGATAGTCAGAGTGAAATATTCATGGAAAATAACCCAACTTATCATTTGAATACAAAGCATATTAATGTTCAGTATCACTTTGTTAGAGACATGGTTGAACAAAAGAAGGTGTTGTTGGAAAAGGTTGACACTCTGAAGAATGTTGCATATTCATTGACAGAGTATGTGAGCACAAAAACGTTCTCCCGGTGTAGAGTAAAAATGGGAATTGTTACCTTGGATTGTTGACTATATAATCATATAGACCTGGATGCAAAGAAAACAACAAGTGGGATAATGTTGGGTATCTGTTATATTCTTTGCATGTGTATGTGTGGGCATTCCAGATTCGACAACTGCATTTGATGATCCCAATGTACTTCACCCATTGTGTCATGTTCATCAGGTTCTTCCTAGGGGGGTCCAAGGGGGGGCGCGGTATGCCCCCCTGGTTATGCGCAACGTTCGTGTTAGCGCCCCAAAAATGTTTTTTGGGCGATTTTTGCTATTTTTAGAAATTTTCTAAATTAATCTCGGATTAACGGATTAGGGTTTTGGTAGCTATGAAATACCTAAAAAAACTGTATATATTGTATGGTAAATGGTGAAATTAATACAATAAAGAGTTGAAATGCGCGACACCAAGGATGGTTGGTTTTCTCCCTGTTAAGGGTTTCCAATGTAAATCTCTATGTACTATGTGTATGAGCCATTGATTAATTTTTGTTTTTCTTAAGAATCTATATGAATTTATTTAATTCACAGTTTTAATACTTACAGTATTAACCTCCACATGTAACCTTTGTACTTAGAATAGAATATTATGGAAGTAAGAGAACCCTTAAACATATGTGTGAAAACCCTAGAAGAGAAGTCATCCCAAGGAGAATATTATTAAAGCATTTAAAGGCTCCAAAAAGTCAACCCCAGTCACTTGTACAGGATGACATAAATAGGGAGGATCCTAGCTCATTTGGACACACTCACACACACTCATAAAGAGTGTGCAAGCTTAAGGAGGTGCAACAACAACATCTAGGGCACAAGTCTAAGGAGCAATGCTTGTGCGCTTCTCTTGGTAAAAGGTACGCTTTATTGGTATTGTGTTGCTACTACAAGAGTTTTGTTGTTTGTTAGGATTTATCTATTGGTTCTAGTATGGAATTGCCAGAATCATTCTATTTAAAGGTTATTGTGCTCGGAGGTGGCATAGTGAATGCCTATGGTTGGGTGACAATGATGTGACATTGTTTATGGTTAAACGATCATATAAATTTTTTAACAATAAGATCCAAAGTTTACTCCTGACTACATACCCTCAAGAATGGATGACACCCCACTAGTCACTCCATTGAATACTCCATACTATACATTGGAGACCCTATAAATTCCATAGGAATTCATTATTGATGAAGACATGTTGGGGAAGGTACCTCAATTGAGGTATGCATACCGTGAAATTATTGATTTGGCGAATTTACTTGAACTTCCACCCCACGAATACCTGGAACTTAAATTCAATCCACTTACAAAGTAGAGCATACCAGTAACCAAAGTTTCATCCAGAGGATTGGAGCGAGCATGCCTCCTCATCCTATTCGACATCCCTCACTTCAGATACAACAACAAAGTCAATGCATGCATTAAACTCCTCTTATCCTAGATGCATGGGGGCTACATGTGGATGGATAATCCAATATATATTAACATAGACTTGATAGAAAGAATCACTAGGATTTCAATGCAGGGAGAAGAACTTGCTCTGTTATTTTCATACAAAAATAAATATATATCACATTCATATGTTATGCGAGTGAAGTTTCACATGGTTAGAGGGGTGCAAGACCTATATGTGCCAACTATATGTGACCCAACCATTTGAATAGAGACATAGATGTTAGCATGAAATTTGTTATGGAAGTGTAGGAAGGATCATGTACCAACATGGGTAATAGATATGGAAGAAAAATGTGTAAAAGTTACTACAAGGAGTTGGGTATCATTCCTATTGAACCACTTCCTAGTGGATTGTGCAAAATCCCAAGATAAGGGAATGGAGTTTCACTACCTCTAGCTCTTGATTTTGATTTCCTTCACATCATGGAGAGAGTTGAAGGATGCATTGTTCTTAGGGATGAGAGGGAAGCCATAAATAGCAGCAAAGTACTAGAATTTTTGGTTTTCAACAAACAAGAGGGGACAAATGGATAACAACATAGAATTCTTTATCTATGTTGAAATGATTAGACATAGTATCCAAAATGCACCACACATGTCACCAACTTGGTGGAGGAATATGGACTAGTTGTGGAGTTTCATGAAGATAGACATCACATGTACATTAAAGACAATAAGGATCCAAGGGAGGATTGGGTCCAAACAAAATACAAGATAACAAAAGAAGACATCAAGTTGGTCATGTAGGATTGGGAACCAGACTGGAAGGTCCCAACACAAGGGGATATGATGGTGCAATAGGGGAACAACAAGGTGATACAACAAATAGATGTAGAGATTAACCCTCCATACAATGGGGTAGAGGAAACTTATCAAGGAAATGGCACAAAGGACGCACCAAAAATAGAACCAACAAACCAACCTCCAAAACCCTCACCTAAGACAAGGAAGAAACTACAGGACCAAAGCACAGGTTCATCTTCACGGAAGAAGAAAAAGGCCGAAAAGACACCAACCATCTACTCACTAACATATGATGACATGGAAAAAAAATTCAAATGACTAAGGTATTCCATGGAGGAAGTCCTTGAAGATACCACAAAGAAACAGGAAGAACTAAAAACGAAGGTCCAAGACCAATGTATGATGTCACAACAATTATTGGCAATAGTCTGACTGGCACCTATGCAAGGATCCATCACATGCCAAGAAGGAATAAAAGAGGAAGTATGGATTGTGGTACCAGAACAAATGAAAAGAGAGCACATAGTGATCTAGATCCCAATATATACCATCAAGTTATCCAATCCATAAGAACAAGAGAAGCTACAAGGACTAAGTCACATGGACCTAGTCATGTCACAAATTACTATGGAATTATTATAGGGTTTTCACACATGGATCATGCAATAAATAAGTCTCTAATAATAAACCTCACTTAGTGAATGGGGTAAATTAGAAGCCGAGAAGACGAAACTACAGAATAAATGTGCCACTGCAATACATGAAAAGTGTGCAGTAGGACAAAAGGTGGAACTCATAGTAAAAGAGAAGAGTGAGAATGAAATAAAGGAAGAGAAAGTGTTGAAAGAGAATATAAAGGAAGAAGTTAGGGATGAAAAATCATTGAAAGAGAAGGATGAGGCAAAATAAATTTTGATAAAGCTTTGAATGAAAAGGATTAAATTGATCGATTGGCAAAGAAAATCCAAGTGACATTCTAGAAACTATTCAAAGAAGTACCAGAAGTACCATTGGTAGTAGAGGCCATAGTATAAGAGAATGTATCCAATATAAGTGTAGTAATCAAGGGATTTTGGAACAAGATCATCGAGCTAGAACGACACACACTACCAGGGACACCACCAGAAGAAAGAGAAGAAAGGGAAAGGATGGCTTAGAAATCAATGGAAAATATAAAAATATTGGAACATGAATGCATAAAGATGTGTGATGAAGGAACAAACATTTGGAAAGATATTACTACCAACCCAGAGCTGCAAGAACTATAGGATAAAATAAGGAATATGCAAGAACAAGCACATCAGGCCATTGAGCATGTAAATACTCTACCACCAACAGAAAAAATGATAGTTATCCTAGATAAAATGAAATTATTCAGTGAAGTTGAATAGATGAATGAAGAATAGAGGAAGATCACACAAAAATTACAACCACTATAGGATGAATCCCTCGGGGTACTAGAAGGACTAGCTACTATGAAAAGCACTACGACACTACCAATGCAAGACACTGAGGCCAAACTTACTATTTTTACATCGCAAATGATCGAGGACATATTTAACAAGGAATAAAAACTAAAAATAACAATATAGGAAGTGAAGGACACCCTCTAGAAATTTACTGAATCATGGAGGAGCGTGACACAATAGGCCTAAGTGGCTTGGGACGAGCCATGGGTGACTGTTGGGGGCCTATCGGGCAAGACGTTTTTGGGATGGAATAGTGAGAAGAGAGGAGGTACAGGGAAAAGGTGTAGGAAGGGAAAATAAAGAAGAATATAAACAAGATAAATACAGAAGATAAAGGAAAGATGAGAAGACGAGGGACAAGAACAAACAATGATAAAAAAATTTGGGAAAACCAATGGATCATGAGTTGTATCCAGCTCATAATTCATTTTCGCCAGCTGAGCATGAGTTGTACCCAACTCACAATTATGTGTCAAAATTCCTTGATCATAATGTATAAATATGTAAAGGGTGTTGCGAGTTCAGGGGGCCAAAGAGAGATAGATATAGATAGAGAGAAAGTGAGTTTCAAGGTGAATACCATAGTAAATAAGCTACAAATGTGAGAATAATTGTATGCTAAGCATCCATTATAGCACAAAGTGCAACCAATACATTCAAATATAATAAACAAGTCGATATTTTATGGATGTAGCCCAGAGTGGGGTGGACCACCGTAGCCCTGTGTAGAGTTGTTCTTTTGGATGTTAATTTGTGTCTGTAATGTGAATGTATATATATATAAGGCTGATTGTATGTTTATCTTTAATGTTGATGATGATATAGTAGTGTGTAGTAGCCATGACTTCATGTTTAACCACTAAATAGCATAACTATGGGTATATGTGCATATATAACTAAGTAATGAGCTCAGGGTAACAAAGGTCTAGTGCATGAGAGGATCCTATAGATATGATAGAGTAGGTTTCCGATCTTTCCCTCACTGCTACAGAATCTTGGTTCCTACAATTCCCATAAATATACCTCAAGTGAGGCTTCATATACATGTAGGTGATGACAAAAGAGCTGATGTTTGTAGGGTTTTGTTGGAATAAGTAACTTGAACCTAGGGTATTTAACTAACCTGTGCACATGCCAACAAATTCTCAAAATTTTTATTAGTGTGTCATTGTTCTTAGAAAAAATGAGGTAAAGAAGGACATGTAGCTTAATTAATGACAATCTTACAATATGCTTAATTCTAGTTCAATAATTGTTGCATGTACATTTTTTCATAATTAAATGTACAGTAAAAACATATTTGGTACCTATATGAGGACTAGATACATTGAAAATTCCCAAGGATATTATATTCATGAATATGATACAAAAGGTTTTCATATCAGCATGGGAAATGTAAAAACTGAGTCCAGTGGATGTAGAAGCATGGTGAGACTATGAGAATATTACAAAAAAAGTGCAAAATTATAGGGTAAATAATGAAACAATGATAAGAGTACAGGAGGAGTAGAATAAAATTAACACTCAGCTTCCACAAAGTCTAATAATGTTGCAGATACAATTCAAAAAATATTATGGCACAAAAAAAGAAGCTAGTGAAAGGCAAGTAGAAGCATCCAGGTCTCATGATATGAGGGATTCCCACGGGGGATCTACGAAATCAAGGAGTGTTGGAAAACGTCATTATTCAATAAAACACTTGACCATAAGCTCACATGCACGTTCAAGGTCGGAGATAATCCCAAATGTATCCCCTATTAGAAATCAAAGGAGGAGGCCCGAGTCAGATATTTTGCAAGGAGAGCTCGGCAAGCTCAAGACACCATCATTTGATGGAGAACATAGGAAGGGAGAATATTCTTAATCCTATTTGTTGGGAATGATAAAATATTTATAGTTACATGATTACTCATCAAACTTGGAGGCAATGGTTTCCATATATCATCTTTAGGAGAAGACTTCCAAGCAGTGGGACTAACTAAAGAAATTCAAGCATATTGATGAGAAGATAATTTCATGGACGTAGTTCAAGAGATATTTCCAGTAGCAATACTTGTTAAAAATTTACTATGACAATAAGATTAAACAACTCTTTGAGCTCAATCTAGGAAATATGACTATAGAATATTACGAGAAGCAATTCCTAGAGCTTTTTAGGTGCATTGACTTCATCAAGGATAAGAAGTCGAAAATTCAACATTTCATCCAATTTGATGAGCCTAAAAATTTGGAAGAATCCATGAGGAAGGATAAATATTTGTATGAACAGAACAAACGAAGGCCAACTTTCCCAAAGGCCCGGGCTGATAAAAAGAGAGGAAATATGGATCAGAGAAAGAAAGTAATCAATCCTCCTTTTGTTAGGAATATATCTCAAGAATATCAACAAGGGAAATCGACATAAGGTGAACATTAAATGATAGATTCCTTGGGGAAAATTCCAATACAACAACCCATAAAGTGTTGGGGATGGGAAGGAGACCATTTGTATAAATATTGTCCTAAAAAAGGATATAGAATGAGGAATATGCATAACATTGAGGAAGTCAATACAGTGTACGATGTGGGCATGACAATTCCAAGGATTTATGCATCCTTGGATAATAGACAATTAGACTACCAATCCCACATGACTGAGGAAGAAGGTAAGATTGATAATCAAACTATAGCTAATGTGATTGATTATGGAGCTAGTAATATCTATATAGATCCAAAAATAGTTGAAAAGTTTAAATTGAAGAGATGCAATCATAGAAAGTATTAGTTGGTTCATCTAGCCACTAGAACCAAGAGGAAAATCAATGAACTTATCAAGGATTTCCCAGTAAGAATGAATGGAGTTATCACTAAGGAAAATTTTAACATCATACCACTTGGATCACATGATTTCTTGATTTGTATGGATTGGTTTGACAAGCATTGTGTTATACTAGGTTGCTACAACAAGGCTTTCACGTGCCTTGACGAGGAAGGGAATTCAAGAACAATGCAAGGTATTCCAAGAACTCTATCTATAAGAGAGATTTCAACATTTCAATTGAAAATAATTTTTATAAAAGGGTGTCAGATATATGTTGCTCATATGGAAGAGCCAACAAAGGATAATGATCCAAGTCTTGAATATTATCCAGTTTTGAAGGAATATGAAGATGTATTTAGGGAGTTTCAGGATCGCAACCAAAGAAATATATTGACTACTCTATTGAATTAATGCCTAGAGCTACCCCTGTGTCCTAAACTCCTTACAGAATGAGAACATCAGAGATGAAATATTTTTGGATGCAACTAGACAAATTTTTGAAGAAGGGGTATATATACCCAAGTGTCTCACCTTGGGGTGCCCTAGTGATCTTTGTGAAGAAAAAGGATTGAACATTGAGGTTTTGCATTGACTGGAGACAACTTAATAAGGTTACTATAAAGAACATGTACCCTCTATTACGGATTGGTGATATTTTAGATCAACTGAAAGGAGAAAGGATATCTTCCAAGATTGTCCTAAGGTCAGGTTACCATGAAGTGAGAATAAAAAAAGAAGACACCAACAAGATATAATTTCAGACAAGGTATGGCCATTATGAGTTTGTGGTGATTTGGTTTGGCCTGAAAAATGCACCAAGTAATTTTATGTGTATAATGAGTAGAGTTTTTAAAGATTACCTGGAAAAATCCATCATTGTCTTCTTGAATGATGTTTTTATCTACTCTAATATAAAGGAGGACCATGAGAAACATTTTAGGATGGTTCTATAGGTGTTGAGAGAGCACCAATTATATGCCAAGTTAAGCAAGTGCACTTTCTATCAAAGGAAAATCCATTATTTGGGACATATCGTCTCAAAGGAAGGCATAGCGATGGACCTTGAGAAGATTGAAGAAATAAAAAGTTGGCCAACACCAAAGAATGTTTGATAAGTGAGGTCATGTTGGCTGCAAAACTAGCATCTTTTTTTTCATATTCATTTGAAAGACAAAATCACTTATTATACTCGCTGCTAGTATTTCTATATGCGTCAGATTGACATAATTTTTTGTGTACAAAGGTGTGATTGTTTAGTGTTAACCAGTCTTGCTTGTTTTGGTCATTTTCGTGTGAATATTTTTATGTCACTTATTGATCATTTTCCCTCTTCAATTTCATGATTGCAGAGCATGAAATAGAAGCTTGTTTTCGTGCAAATTGTTGATCAAACTCTTGTGACAATATTCCTATGCATGGATTAAAAATTATTGTTTATTTGCCTTAACTAATATAAGGTCTGCGTAGAAGGTCCTTGAACTATATTTTGAATGGAATATTTATGAATTAAGTTCAACAACCTAACTATGATTCATTTCCTAAAAACTCACTCGATTTGAAATGTGTAAGTTTAATTTAAATAAATTTTAAGTTAAGTTAGATGATCGAGCCTAAACTACAACCTTGTTTAAAACTCTTGATTAATTAATGAAACGTGGTTCTATCAAAGTTCCCTCCCCTCTCCAAGTGTTCTAAAAATAACCTTCAACTCTTACCATTGTCATATCATGACTTAATTTTCAATGATGATTACCTATTTTGTCCTGACCTTTCGGCTATCACATGAATCATTACTCTGTGTAGTGTTAATGTCCTCGACATCAAGTTAGTAGTTTGTGGAAAGTCATGAGGGTTTCATGGGTTTCTTAGTTTCAAACACCTCTATCCTATGGTCTACATGAGTTAGTCATAACATGGAGTGGGAAATAATTGTAGAGCCTCCTCAAACCCTCAAGTGTTTGTTTGTCATCAACTCTATTTGTTCGACCTCTTTCACTATTTATGGGTTTGGTCTATTGCGATTAGAATTTTTTTCCCTTAATGAAAACTGTTTATTTGTCGTCTGGTTTATCCATGTTAATTTCATGGATGTCATAGTGAGCATAGAGCCGAATGGCCTACAAAAATTGTTGTCTCGTGACGATGTGGTGGGTAGGCTTTCCCAGGTCGGTTGCTTAGAGTTTATCCAATCATTTAATGGTTTTAATTTAGAAGTGGCCATAGGTTTTGCTAGGACTTTTGATGTCACCAAAGACAAAATTGGGGATGTTCAGATGCAGGTTACAGAGGAATTCATTGATAAGGCAATATGTCTTCCTCAAAAAGGTGACAGGTGGTTTAAAAACATCAAGGTAACCAGAATTCCATGGCGGTCTCTGTTGGAATCCATTAAGTCACAATACCACATAAATGGTATGACATTAGAGCTATTTAAAACCAGTTGGCATAGTATTTGTTTCATAATTAAGAAATTCATTACTTGTGAAGGGAGTTTTGGCCTAGTGTTCTATTTTCACATACGATTGTTAATGGTGTTTCAGGGGTTTAGTTTAAACTTACCCTTCTACTTACTGAGAATCCTGCAAAAAATGTCGAAATTTTATCAATGACCAAGCCCAAACCCTGAGACCATCTTGTTTCACCACGGCCTAATTTGCATCTTGGTGGAATTTTATCTGGTTAGCATGGGGGACAATTGGCAAGTTTTTATGGTAAGAAATGAATTCTTACCCCCGAAAATTGACCCCATCATCGATTTAATGCAAGGTGTTGAAGATCCTTTCTCTCCCAAGGCTTCGCCTAATTCACGTTATGATTTTCGAATTGAGATCCAGATTCAAAGTGACCCTATCATTTCACCCGATGCCCAAATAGAGGTTGTTCCTATGGATAGATTGTCTCCCAAAAGACATGGGTTTGTTCCTAATAAACCCTTAGAAGCTATCCTTAGTCATCTAAGGAATCAGTCGTTAAGTGTTACTGATCAGTCACGATGTATGAAGTCAGGAGTCAATGAGAAGTTTAAAGAACAGGGTAAACAAGCTAGGAATTTATACAAGGTCTGTGAGGTCGAGTTTAAAAAAAAAATAAATGGTCGCATCCTATCAAGAATGATAAGGAACAAGAATAAGCAAAGGAATGATTCCATTCAAACAATTATGATATATTATCAAAATTATGTTCAAAGTACAATCCCAAACTCTACAGAGGATGGCTATCCCCAATATGACTGTGTTTCTAGTTTTCCCTCATTCCTCCAAGATGTGAGGGATTTTCTATAATTCAAGCTGATATAAAGGCTAAGTTGGTGCAAGAAAATCCCTCAGACTTAGATCACCAACAATCGCTCCTAAATTTAGAACCTGTGTGTTGTCATGAATGTTTAGCATGGGCCCAGAGATATTACGTAGAAGTTCCATATTTGCAAATGTGCCTTAATCAGGTTACAAGGAAGAATAAATAAATTGAAAGAAACAATCAGGAGTTGAGGTCTGAAATACAACAAAGTGTTCCTCAGACAAGAAATCCAAGAAACCTGGAGATATTATTATTATTAAGTCATCAAATGTCAATGCTATTATGAGATCAGAGATGCATGGATCCTCATTTTCCAATGTTTAATTTGGGTAAATAAATCTATGTTTTTATTTCTATTTGATGTGTTTGTTAAGCATTAGTTGTTGAATTGTTTTTAGACTAGATACAAAATCAAAGATTTTGTAGCTTGTCTTAATTTAGTTAATGTGATTTTAATTGGATTTTAATTTTATTTTCAGGTCTCAAAAGGAACATGAATATGTCTTGTGCACTTCTTGGTTAATGAATACCTTGAAGTACTTTTGTTTTAAAAGTAGGATCTACTTTAAACAATTCATAATGTATTTTTGAGTGATTGTTATAACAAACTTTTATAAGTTTTTGTAAACATTACTATTATAAACTCAAGTTAGGATTTGGATTTAAAAATAATCTATTTTTGAAGATTTACCTCTATCCTATGGATATGAGAAGTATATCATTGTGGTGTTTAAATACTCAATTAGATTTGATGCCAGGGGGGTGAAAAGTTTTGGGAGATGGACTCATGAATATTTTTTTGAAGGATATAGAATTCTGCTTTAACCAAGGATTTTGTCCTAGAAGTTAAATTGTTCAGTTCATATTATAATATCTTGATGTTATGATTTATTTTCTTCAAAGTAATCGATTATGGATTGATTAATATTAGCATTAGTCTTCTTTATCAATGCATGGTGAATTATTATCATTTATACATTAATTCTTTCAATCTCTTAATAGTCCATGATTCCAAATTTTATAGTTTCAAGTGATTTTATTATCTTGATGTGAATCTTCAACTGTATTGAATTTGTTCATATACTTTGAGTTTTCACGGATCTATTTGTTCAATACAAATTTATTTCTTATTGTAAATGGTCACTTATATCCTCACTTGAGATTAACAACACAAGAGTAGTCATTTATGTATTATGAATGAGATCTGAATTGTTAAAGTGAAGTGGATTTATCTTGGCATTTCATATTCTTAGAATTATACAACTTCTAGATAGAGATTTCTCTTAACAGGAATATTGAAGGAGCAGTTTGGTATGGGAAGACATAACCACAGTTTTCTCTTTTAACGCTGGCCAATTTTAGGTTAGTATTTTTTCTTCTTTTTGTTATTTGATTTTTTAACGTAAATTCACCTTCAAACTTAAATACTTTTATTATCTAAGTCGGAACATTATCATCTACATTCCCTCTTTTCTTTTCTTTTCTTTTCAAAGGTAAAAGTAGATTAGTAATTAATCTTAGATCTATTTACATTTTTCCTGAGATTGGGTTCTCTTTTATAAAATTAGTTTCCATGTTTTTTTGCAAATATTGCAATCTATATATTTGTATATATAGAACATAAATGTACATAGTAGATAATTGGTTAGTTATTTTATTTTTATAGTTTACATTATATCCCTTTATCGGCCATCGGATCCATAAAACCCGTCAGGGTGAGTCATCACAAATGAATTAGGTTACTTAGACAACCTCGGACTGGGATTTCCCTCACAGTTAACGGTGTGTTCACATATGCCCATCAACAAATGGCACTATAAGGAGGGCATGAAAAATATTAATGGAATTAGGAGGGCGAAATACACCTCCTAATAATTGCTCTCTAGTTATAAATAGTAGTCACTCAGACTCCACTGTTGTACCCAATACAACCACTACATCTGAAGCCCAACATGTTATTCCACTCGAACCACATTCTCAATATATTCCAGTCGAACATACACCACTGCTTCCTCAGGGACTTGATGTATAGGAGATCATCTATAATTCTCATCGATCAATAATAAGAGCCCAAGATACCTTGAACAGACTTAGGCAGCTAGGTGACCAATTACATCAACCTCTTAACTTGTCTGGTCATCAAGAAAATATTCATGTTACTGGTACACCAAATTACACGTTGCATGACATTTTCCCATTTGAAACACTTGTTCTAGGTGTTGGGGGATATGGACTTCCTCCTTCACCACCCGACGCTTATCCGCCTCCTTTAGAAGGAGAATCTTCTGATGAAGACAATTCATCTTCTGAACAATCTCAAAATTCAAATAATTCACAGACTTCAGCCCAGATGACTAATCAAAATAATACCGCCAGGCCTTGGCTTGACCAAGATGTTGTGGCCATACCAAAAACCAAACATCCTTTAACTAAGCATACTGAAAAATGGTTACCTAATTTTGATCTTGATTCTAAACAGTCGGCTGAGGATCATATACAAAAATTCATGTTGGTTGTTAGGCTTAGAAATGTAGAAACTAAAGATGTTGTATGCAAGCTTTTTCCCTATACCTTTGAAGGAAATGCCTCCACATGGTATTTATCACAACAACCTAAAACTATTGTTTCCTAGCATAGATTTGAAACCTTTTTCTTAGAAAAATTTGGAGACGAAAAATCTCTCGAAGTCTTAGTCATGGAGTTATCTAGTATGAAGATGAATCCCAAAGAAAAGGTTAAAGATTTTAATTGGAGATTTATTACACTCAAAAATAAGATTCCTGTAGATTATATTCTTGTAGAAAATTTGATTGTTGCTTATTATGATAAAGCTTTACATCATACTACAACCATGTGGTTTAAAAGGTATAAAAAGAATACTCTGTTAGAAGATTTTGAAGTAGCACTCCTCATTGAAAAGGACATGCTTAGCTTGAAGGATAACACAAATCCTGAAACTGAATCAACTTCTTCTTCCAAGAAGAAGATAAAAATTCTTACCAAACCACTTTCAAATAAGAAATGTCAGGAAACCATAGATATGGAAAGTTTGCAAAAATCATTTCAAAAGTTATCCAACCAAGTTGTAGATATGGAAAGAGATACAGAGGAAGGATATTCTAGTAAAGGAATTTATCAAACACCTTTTATAAGACCACCTCCAAATCCTCCCAATAGGTCAACCCCACTGGTTGAAGGTTTGAGTTTAGAATGATTACACCACGCTAAACAGGCCTTATTAATTGGAGCCGATAATACTTATGATGTCCCAGCTGAACAACAAAATGGTGTCGAAAATGAGGATGAGGGAGCACCTAATGAATAAGATTCATCCCCTCTAGATTTCGGACATTTTTTAGATAATATTTTTCAAGCCAACTTTGAAACCGTACATAGTAATCAACATCCTTATAATACTTGTAGTAAAAATCAGCCTAAATATCAAAAAGAAATTTCACCTGATGCAAACAAAAATACAATATCAAAACAAACGAAACAGGCTGAAAACTCAAATAATTTTTCTTTCTCTGGTCTAGAATATGGCCCTATTAAGGATTTTAAGAGGTTAAAAGAAAATATTTCAATATACGAGATGCTTAAGTCCCCCTACATCCAACGGAAAATGTTACAAAGAATAAATAAAAACAATTACGATAAAAAGAAAGATTCTCTAGACAAAATCACATCTGAAAATAGTAGTAATAAAAGGAAGGATGTTTTAGATAAAGGTGTACCTGAAAGAAACAATAAAAAGAAAGATGTTTCAGACAAAATCATAGAAAACCTAGATAAAATGCCCTTGGATGCAACAGATAAAAATAAAAAACCTTCAATTCCTTCTCCCACACCATGAAAGAGGTCTAATGTGCCATTATTTCTATTAACATTCAAAATATTTAATAGAAATGTGCATAATTGTATGGTGGACTCTGGGGCTTCATCGAATGTGATGACTTTGTCAGTTTGTCAAAAAATCAATGCTAAAGTTAAACTATCAGATATGAAAATCATTCAGCTGGATATAACTAATGTTATGGTGGTTGGAGAACTTAAAGATGTTTTGATCGGGTTATCATCCAATCCGAAAGTACATCAGGTGATTGGCATAGTAATAGCAGATATTTCAGAAGTGTATGGCATGTTCCTAAGCAAGGATTGGTATGAACAACTTCATGGTTATTTTTCCACAGATCGGTATCACCTATGGTTACCACTCAATGGTTATCCAAACAAACTTAGGGTCAACAGGGAACACTATCTGAAATATACAGTTACATATATGAATTATCCAAATGAACCTTTTGTTCCAAGTGTGAATGCATTAGAAAATAAAGGTATGAATACCTTCTTTGGGAACTTTGTTGCTGAAATATATATTATTGCATACTGATCCGGATTATTTTCGGCACGAAATGAGAGCGGAGATATAATAAAGAAATGCACAGAGATATCGCGTATATCCAGTAATATAACAGAAATATATCAGAGATGCAATCATAAACACAGAGATACAGTAATACACGATTTCTATT
>JASDQU010751360.1:81177-92859 GCA_032191745.1 Picea mariana | reverse complement strand
TATTCTCTGTGTATTGATGTTATGCTCTTGAATGTTTGCTTCTTGGTATACATTTTCTTTTATATGCTGTGTATGTGATTTCATGGTTTGAGTTTGAAGTCTGAAGGAAGAAGAAATGAGTTTCAATTGTTTCTCTATCTGAGAAAGGATTCCTGCAAGGAGTGCATTGACAGAAGGCTCAGATAGTTTAACTCTTGTTCTCACTCACCCAGAAGTGAAATTGGGTTATACGAGCCATGAAAGGAGTGCGCAGGCTAAGGAGAGTCTCAGTTGTGAATCTGAGCTAAGTATTGAAAGATTTCTGCTGCGGGTGTGCGTAGAGTTGGGAGAACTCAACACTAGGACGTGGTTGAGAATTGCCGCAAGGATTGCGCGCAAGATTCTTCATGAAGATTCATAGTTGGGTGGAAGCTCAGGAGGGATAAGGCTTTCAAGCTCGTTAAGGCAAGGGATCAATGGTCAGGAATCGACGGGGAGGATTAGCGAAATCCCGTCAGCCGTTAGATCTGCCAGAGGAGCGAGTGGGGTTATGGCTGTGCCCGGAGTTCAAGCTCCAGAGATTGTGGACCGTTAGATATCATTCAAACACCCGTCAACCGTTGGAGCAACCAAGAGTTGCATGGAGTTTAAGCTTCATGAACAAAAGTCACGAGGGCGAGTGATCGGGAATTTTCATAGTGAAAATCCTAGAGTCAATCTGAGCCATCCATCTTGAGGAGACAGGTGGCAGTCATCATAAGCCCATCGACGTTTCAGCAATCGGGGTTCTAAGTTGATAAAGGAATTGTGACATCGGCATCAAAAGTCTCAAAATCCTGAGGTTGAACCAGAGCCATCCATCTTAAGAGGACACATGGTGAAGATCGGAATCCCATCGGTGTTTCGGTCATTGAGACTCGCACATGTAAGTGTTTTCGATTTGCAGTTGGTGAAACCCCGAGGGAAAATCTGAACCATCCATCTGCTTGGAACAGGTGTCAGAAATCCTAAGAAAGTCGGCCTATCGGCACTCGGGAAATAGGGATTCTTGAGGTCGTGAAAATTGGGACATCAGAAGTCTCAAAACCACGAGGAGAACCTAGAACCATCCATCTTGAGGGGATGCGTGTCAGAGATCTGAAGGGAGTCAGAGTTCGGCATTTCACAAGTTCTAGGGATGAGGCGTCCAAGACATCAGAAATCGTGAAATCCTAAGAGTTAACCTGAAGCGTCCATCTTGAGGGGACATGTGGCAGAAATCAGAGCCATTGAGAAAAGTCCCTACACGGAAGTCATCTATCGGTGTTTGGGTCATCGAGATATCGGGGATCCTAGTGACGAGGTGTTTACGCATTTTGGAATCACGAATTGTGAAATAGAGAGGAGCGACGAGAACTGTCCATCCTAGAAGACGCGTGGACGATATCGAAGTGATTGGGGAATCGACATTCATGAAATCGGGGAAATCGAAGCCTAAAGCATTTCGACACTTGAAGTCGCGAAACGCCAAGGGAGATATGGAGCCGTTGATCTCAGTGACTACTCACCATCGTTGATTTTGGTTACGGTGGAAGGGCGTCCTGGTGATGTCATATCAGGAATCAGTAAAGTAAATTGTTTGGACATTGCAAGTGCCAAAATCCCAATGGGAAGGAACCTCGATAACATAGTAAAATATCAGCATTGATTTCCCAATAGAAGAACGGGAGATCCCCCGAGAGAGTGTTGTGGGTAAGAATTTTCCAATATGGAAATAGAAGAACCTTTCAGTTCTTTGGGCCGAGGAAGGAAGAAAGATCCTGTGAGCAGATGTGCCTAGCAGGTGCATCTGCGTCAAGTGGTATCAGAGCGTAGAAAAGCTTCTTTTCTTTCTATAGCAAAGAAAAAGGAGAATTCACCATGCCGTTGAGGAGAAGAGATAGGAAATCACCCGATTCAGAGGAGGAAAGGGAGATGCCCAGAGGTAGGGGTAGGCAAGTGCAGAATCTAGACATGGAGAGAGAAGTGCGTAATCTTCGTGCCAGAATGGAGGACATGGAGACATCACAAATGCACAAAGCTGATGCAACAGATATCAGTGAATCCAAAAATGAAGATGATGCTGGACATGGAGAAGAAGAAATCCCGGTGGAAGATGCAACAAGTGAACGCTTACTTAAAGTTGTTGCAAGAATGAGTACAAAGGTAAAAATGGACATTCCAGTTTATGAGGGAAATCTAGATGTAGAAGAGCTTCTAGACTGGATTAGAGCTCTAGACACCTATTTTGGCTACGAAGATGTCGAAGACGAAAAGAAAGTCAGGCATGTCATCACGAGATTAAAAGGACATGCAGCCTTGTGGTGGGATGAACTACAAGATGATAGGCGTTGCCAAGGCAAGCAGAAAATTAAGAGCTGGGACAGGATGATTACAAAGATGAAGTCAAAATTCATTCCCAGGGACTATCAAATTTCTCTGTTCAGGAGGATGCAGAACCTGAGACAGAAGCTAATGACAGCGAAGGAATATAATGAGGAATTTTATAGGTTGAATATCAGGGTAGGTCATCGTGAAAGCAATGATGAGAAAGTTTCCAGGTATATGAATGGCCTGAGATATGAGATTCAGGATGAAATGAGCATGGAAACCATCCGAACAGTAGAGGATGCTTATCAAATGAATTTGAAGGTGGAGGAGAAGCTGGGCCGAAATCAAAGTCAGAGGGACCGAGGTAGAAGCCATCCCAGATGCAAATCAGTTGCCCAGGAAAGAACCCAGAAGCCCAGGGACAACTGGAAGAAACCTTAGACTTGTAATGAGAGAGTTGGAAGTTCACAGCGAGGGTGATATGATGAACAAAGATAACAACATACTGAGCATAGAGGAGGAAATGATAATAATAATAGGTTTCCTCGTACCATAGGTAGAGGAAGAGGAAGAGGTGGAATAATCACATGCTTCACATGTGGAAAGAATGGGCACAAGTCTTATGAGTGTCCAGAGAAAAAGAAAGAGGTTGGAGAGACTCACATCGCCGAGGCACAGAGGTGAGATGTTGAGGCAGAATACGCTAAAGGAAAAATATCGTTGGTGATGCGAAAAGCCCTTTTGACACCAAAGAAAGAAATGGAAAGCTCAGCCCAAAGAAATAGTCTTTTTAGGACTGCTTGCAAGACCAAGGATAGAGTATGCAAGGTCATTGTGGACAGCGGTAGCACGGATAATCTTGTTTCAACTGAGATGGTAGAAAAGGTGGAGCTGGAGACGACCGATCATCCAAGTCCATATAAGGTTTCGTGGCTACAAAAGGGACATCAGGTAAATGTCACAAAACAATGTTTAGTTTAATTCATAATAGGAGGATATAATGATAAGATTCTATGTGATGTCATTCCTATGGATGTTTGTCATCTATTGTTGGGTAGACCATGGCAATATGATAGAAATGTGATTCATGATGGGAGGATGAACACATACACCCTGGAGAAGAATGGGAGAGCTCATATGTTGCATCCAATTGAGGATAAAGAGGTGAAGCCAGAAGTAAGAAATATAGTACTTCTCATGAGTGGGAAGGAACTTCTTACAGAGGCTAAGAAGAAGGAGGATCCACAATTCTTTGTGGTCAGAAAGCTGAGAATTGTTTTGACCATCACAAGAGTGGACGATTTACCAGAGGAAGTTCAGGAACTGCTGGAAGAGTTCGCTGATATAGTAGTGGACGAATTACCTCGTTCGTTGCCTCCACTGAGAAGTGTGAGTCATCATATTGATCTCATACCAAGAGCCAGTTTGCCAAAAAAATCCGTGTATAGACTGACACCGCAGGAGAATGAAGAGGTCAAAAGACAAGTCCAGGAGTTGTTGAATAAAGTTTTGGTCAGGGAAATCTTGATTCCATGTGTTGTTCCGATAGTACTCAGTCCGAAGAAAGACAGAGGCTGGAGGATGTGCACTGACTCAAGGGCGATTAACAAGATAACCATCAGGTATAGATTCCCATTGCCAAAAATGGATGATTTGATGGATTGCTTAAGTGTTGCAAATTTTTTTTCAAAGATATATTTGAAGAGTGGATATCACCAGATCCGCATGAGAGAAGGTGATGAATAGAAAACAACATTCAAGACAAACGAAGGTTTGTATGAATGGCTTGTTATGCCATTTGGCTTAACAAATGCACCAAGTACCTTTATGAGGCTAATGAATGAAGTCCGGAAGGATTTCATCGGAAATTTTTTTATCGTATATCTGGATGATATATTGATTTTTAGTAAAATGGAAGCTGAACATTTGAAGCATTTAGCCATTGTAATGAAGAGATTACAGCAAGAGAAGTTGTTGATAAACATAAAGAAGTCCTCGTTCATGAAGACATAACTCATTTACTTGGGATTTTTTATTTCAGCAAATGAGTTGAGGATGGATCCAGATAAGGTGGAGGTAATAAAAAATTGGCCATCACCGAGGAACATATTTGAGGTGAGAAGCTTTCACGGATTAGCTAGTTTCTACTAGAAATTCATCAGAAATTTCAGTGGGATTAGTGCTGCAATGATGGATACAGTGAAGAAAAGACATAAATATTTTCACTAGACTGAAGAGGCTGAGAAGAGTTTCAATTTGTTGAAACAGAAGATTACGGAACAACCAATTCTGGTGCTACCGGATTTTCAAAAGACATTTCAGGTAAAATGTGATGTAAGCGGGTTTGCAATAGGAGCAGTCTTAAGTCAAGATGACAGACCAATTGCATATTTTAGCGAGAATCTGAACGAAGCGAAGGTGAAGTATTCCACATATGATAAGAATTTTTATGCCATCATCCAGGCATTGAAGAAATGGAGACAATATTTGATTTCGAAGAAATTTGTTTTGTATAGTGATAACCATGCATTGTAGTTTGTGACTCAACAGGAAAAGTTGAATCAGAGGCATGTTAAATGGGTTGAATACATGCAAAATTTCACTTTTGTGATAAAACATATTTCTGGTACTGCTAACAAAGTTGTTGATGCTTTGAGCAGGAAGTGTTTGTTGTTGCAGGAGTTCAATGTCAAGACGTTAGGTTTTGATGATCTCAGGGATATATACGTAGATGATCCAGACTTCAAGGATGTGTATGAAGCAACTAAGAATCTAGTTCTCAAAGATAGAAGCAAATGGGCCAAGTACATGATCCAGGAAGGGTTTTTGTTTAAGGGCAATTAGCTATGTATTCTGAATTGTTCCATGAGGGAGAATCTGCTGAAGGAAAAACATAGTGGAGGATTGGCCGGACACTTCGGTCATGATAAGACATTCATGAAGCTGAGCGAGTCATACTTTTGTCCAGGGATGCAATCATAGGTCAAGAGGTTTGTGGACAGATGCAAAATTTTCTAGCATTCGAAGGGGAGGAAGCAGAATGCAGGATTCTATCAACCATTACCCATACCCGAGAGGCCGTGGGATGAAATTAGTATGGATTTCATATTGGGACTACCAAGGATTGAAAGAGGATTTGATTCGATCTTTGTGGTAGTGGATAGATTTTCCAAGATGGCACATTTTATCCCATGTCATAAAACCAATGACGCGACGCACATAGCGAATCTGTTTTTCAAAGAAGTCGTTCGACTTCACGGCTTACCAAGGAGTATTGTTTCGGACAGAGATACAAAGTTCATAGGGAACTTTTGGAGGACATTATGGAGGAAGCTGGGGACTAACTTATTGTTTAGTTCAGCTTATCATCCTCAGACAGATGGACAGAAAGAAGTGGTGAACAGAAGTTTGGGAGACTTGTTGAGGAGCCTGGTGGCAGAGCACCACAGCAGTTGGGACAATGTATTGCCACAGGAAGAGTTCACGTATAACGACTCAATGAATCGGAGCACATGCCAGAGTCCATTTCAGATTGTATATGGCACACATCCGAGAGGAGTTTATGAATTGAGAGATTCGAAACAGACTGCTACTAGGAGGGCTAGTGCAGAAGAATTCGCGGAGGCGATGAAAGAAATTCACAGCCGGGTGAAGGAGTGATTGCAGAATTCAATTCAGAAGTATAAGTGGAGAGCAGATCAACATCGAAGACAACTTTGATTTGAGGTTGGTGACTTGATTCTAGCACACTTGAGAAAAGAAAGGTTCCCGAGAGGAACATACAATAAATTGAAGATGAAGAAAATCGGACCATGCAAGGTCTTGAAGAAAATGGGAGATAATGCTTAAGAGATTCAATTACCCGATGGAATTGGAATTTCTCCGATATTCAATGTCTCAAATTTATACCCATATAAACTTGAGGAGACAAGAGAAAAAGGTGAACAACCAAAGGTTTAGTGGCAGAAGCATATGCTAGTTGCAGAGAAGCCATAGATGGAACAAATACTGGATAAACAAGTGGGTAAGAAGACCAGAAGGAAACAATATTTTGAATATTTGGTCAAATGGAAGGGCCACCTAGTTGAAGATGCCAGCTGGGAGACTGAAGTAGAGATTCTGAAGCATGGACAGACCATGCAAGAGCTCATGGACAGGAGCCCGTGAAAATTTTCAAGTGAGGGAGTATGATGCAGGAGCATCATCAACCTCAAGTGAGCGTGGGGGCAAGCACCACACATTTTGAGCATATGTTAAAATTGTTTAAAGTTTTGAAAAAGGGATGCGCCAAACTTAAATGTGATAGTTAAGAAGAGGCATACTTATGCATTGTATTGGACCTTGAGCGATCCTCTCTCGTCCATAGTAGGTCGAAGGCATTTATGTAAGTAGGTAGAATTTAATACTAGATTAGACAGTTTTAGAAGGAGTGGAGGGAAAATGGATATAGACACCCTCACTGTGCATTGTAACATTATTCAGGAAGAGTTAGAAGCATTGGAGGATAGAAGAGAAGAAGAGAGTTGTGTAGAAACACCCATGTACTGATATTTGGATAAATAGTAAAAGATTGATTCAAATTCATGGTTTGTGTTATTCTCTGTGTACTGATGTTATGCTCTTGAATGTTTGCTTCCTAGTATACATTTGCAATTATATGTTGTGTATGTGATTTCATGGTTTGAGTTTGAAGTCTGAAGGAAGAAGAAATGAGTTTCAATTGTTTCTCTATTTGAGCAAGGATTCCTGCAAGGAGTGCAGCTGAAGTCATCCGCAAGGAGTGCGTTGACAGAAGGCTCAGATAGTTTAACTCTTGTTCTCACTCACCCAGAAGTGAAATTGGGTTATACGAGCCATGCAAGGAATGCGCAGGCTAAGGAGAGTCTCAGCTGTGAATCTGAGATAAGTATCGAAAGATTGTTGCTGCGTGTGTGTGGAGAGTCAGGAGAAATCAACACTAGGATGTGGTTGAGAATTGCCACAAGGATTGCACGCAAGAGTGTCCGTGAAGATTCAGATTTGGGTGGAAGATCAGGAGGGATAAGGCTTTCAAGCTCGTCAAGGGAAGGGATCGATGGTCAAGAATTGGTGGGGAGGATTAGCGAAATCCCGTCAACCGTTAGATATGCCAGAGGAGCGAGTGGGGTTACGGCTATGCCCGGAGTTCAAGCTCCAGAGATTGTGGACCGTCATATCTCATTCAAACACCTATCAACCATTGGATCAACCAAGAGTTGCATGGAGTTTAAGCTTTGTGAACGAAAGTCACGAGGGTGAGTGATGGGGAATTTTCATAGTGAAAATCTTGGAGTCAATCTGAGCCGTCCATCTTGAGGAGACAGGTGGCAGTCATCGAGATCCCATCGGCATTTCGACGATCGGGGTTCTAAGTTGATAAAGGAATTGTGACATCGGCATCAGAAGTCTCAAAATCTCGAGGTTGAACCAGAGCCATCCATCTTAAGAGGACATGTGGTGAAGATCATAAGCCCATCGGTGTTTCAGTCATTGGGACTCACACATGTAAGTGTTTTGGCTTTGCAGTTGGCGAAATCCTGAGGGAAAATCTGAACCGTCCATCCACTTGGAACAGGTGTCAGAAATCCTAAGAAAGTTGGCATATCAGCACTCGGGAAATAGGGATTCCTGAGGTCATGAAAATCGGGACATCAGAAGTCTTGAAACCGTGAGGAGAACCCAGAACCGTCCATCTTGAGGGGACGCATGTCAGAGATCTGAATGGAGTCATATTTTTTCATTTCACAAGTCCTAGGGAAGAGGCATCCAAGACATCAGAAATCATGAAATCACAAGAGTTAACCTGAAGCATCCATCTTGAGGGGACGCATGGAAGAAATCGGAGCCATCGGGAAAAGTCCCTACAAGGAAGTCATCTATCAATGTTTGGGTCATCGGGATATCGGGGATCCTAGTGACGAGGTGTTTACGCATTTTGGAATCATGAATCGCGAAATAATGGGGAGCGGAGAGAACCGTCCATCCTAGAGGATGCGTGGCTGAGATCGAAGTGATCTAGGAATCGACATTCGTGAAATTGGGGAAATCGAAGGCCAAAGCATTTCGACACTTGAAGTCGCGAAACCCCGAGGGAGATCTGGAGCCATTGATCTCAATGACTGCTCACCGTCATTGATTTTGGTTATGGTGGAAGGGCGTCCTGGTGACATCATATCGGGAATCAGTAAAGTAAGTTGTTTGGACATTGCAAGTGCCAAAATCCTGATGGGAAGGAACCTCGATAACATAGTAAAAGACCAGCATTGATTTCCCGATAGAAGAAGGGAAGATCCCCTAGAGAGTGTTGTGGGTGAGAATTTCCCGATAGGGAAATAGAAGAAACTCTTAGTTCTTCGGGCCGAGGAAGGAAGAAAGATCCTGTGAGCGGACATGCCTAGCGGGTGCACCTGCGTCAAGTGGTATCAGAGCGTAGAAAAGATTCTTTTCTTTCTATAGCAAAGAAAAAGGAGAATTAACCATGCCACTGAGGAGAAGAGATAGGAAATCACCCGATTCAGAGGAAGAAAGGGAGATGCCCAGAGGTAGGGGTGGGCAAGTGCATAATCCAAACATGGAGAGCGAAGTGTGTAATCTTCATGCCAGAATGGAGGACATGGAGACATCAAAAAGGTGCAAAGCTGATGCAGGAGATATCAGTGAATCCGAAAATGAAGATGATGCTGGACATGGAGAAGAAGAAATCCCGGTGGAAGATGCAGCAAGTGATCGCTTAGTTAAAGTTGTTGCAAGAATGATTACAAAGGTAAAAATTGACATTCCAGTTTATGAGGGAAATCTGGATGTAGAAGAGATTCTAGACTGGATTAGAGCTCTAGACACCTATTTTGACTATGAAGATGTTGAAGAAGACAAGAAAGTCAGGCATGCCGTCACGATATTAAAAGGACATGCAGCCTTGTGGTGAGATGAACTACAAGATGACAGGTGTTGCCAAGGCAAGCAGAAAATTAAGAGCTAGGACAAGATGATTGCAAAGATGAAGGTAAAATTCATTCCTAGAGACTATCAAATTTCTCTGTTCAAGAGGATGCAAAACCTGAGACAGAAGCTGATGACAGTGAAGGAATATACTGAGGAATTTTACAGGTTGAATATCAGGGTAGGTCATCGTGAAAGCAATGATGAGAAAGTTGTCAGGTATATGAATGGCCTGAGATATGAGATTCAGGATGAAATGAGCATGGCAACCATACAAACGGTAGAGGATGCTTATCAAATGTCTTTGAAGGCGGAGGAGAAGCCAGGCCTTAAGTAAATTCAGAGGGGCCAAGGCAGAAGTCAGCGTAGAGGAAAATCAATTGCCCAGGAAAGAACCCAGAAGCCCAGGGACGACTAGAAGAAACCTCAGACTCGTACTGAGAGAGGTGGAAGTTCACAGTGAGGGAAATATGTTGAACAAAGAGAACAACATACTGAGCAGAGAGGAGGACATGTTGATAATAATAGGTTTCCTCATACCAGAGGTAGAGGAAGAGGAAGACGTGGAGTAATCACATGATTCACATGTGGAAAGAATGGGCACAAGTCTTATGAGTGTCCAGAGAAAAAGAAAGAGGTTGGAGAGACTCACATCGCCGAGGCATAGAGGCGAGATGTTGAGGCAGAATACGCTGAAGGTGGAAGATCGCTGGTGATGCAAAAAATCCTTTTGACACCAGAGAAAGAAATGGAAAGCTCAACCCAAAGAAACAGTCTTTTTAGGACTTCTTGCAAGACCAAGGATAGAGTATGCAAGGTCATTGTGGACAGCGATAGCACGGATAATCTCCTTTCAACCGAGATGGTAGAAAAGCTGTAGCTGGAGACGACTGATCATCCAAGTCCATATAAGGTTTCATGGCTACAAAAGGGACATCAGGTAAATGTCATCAAACAATGTTTAGTTGAATTTAGAATAGGAGGATATAATGATAAGATTCTATGTGATGTCATTCCTATGGATGTTTGTCATCTATTGCTGGGTAGACCATGGCAGTATGATAGAAATGTGATTCATGGTGGGAGGATGAACACATACACCCTGGAGAAGAATGGGAGAGCTCATATGTTGCATCCAATTGAGGATAAAGAGGTGAAGCTGGAAGTAAGCCATACAGTACTTCTCATGAGTGGGAAGGAAATTCTTACGGAGGTTAAGAAGAAGGAGGATCCACAATTCTTTGTGGTCAGAATGCCAAGAATTGTTTTGACCAGCAAAAGAGTGGACGATTTACCAGAAGAAGTTCAGGAACTACTAGAAGAGTTCGTTGATATATTAGTGGACGAATTACCTTATTCGTTGCCACCGCTGAGAAGTGTGAGTCATCATATTGATCTCATACCAGGAGCCAGTTTGCCAAACAAAGTCGTGTACAGACTGATGCTCAGGAGAATGAAGAGGTCAAAAGACAAGGTCAAGAGAGTGTTGTGGGTGAGAATTTCCCGATAGGGAAATAGAAGAACCTCTCAGTTCTTCAGGCCGAGGAAGGAAGAAAGATCCTGTGAGCGGATGTGCCTAGCGGGTGCGCATGCATCACACCGCATAGTCTACCCACAACTTCACCATTCAGGTCAGCGATCCCATGGCCTTTGAGAATTCCCTCCTCTTGGTAGTCGGGAATGGTGTCGCTCACATTGACACATATGAAAGAAAGAAATATTTGCCTTTGGGTTCAATATTTAATCTATGACATGTTTAAACACTCGAGATCAAGGGCCAAGGACAGGCCAAGTTTCAAAATCTCTTGCACTTATTGTGCCATTCACACATCGAGGCCAATGTCCAAATATACAATAGACTCACCCAGGGCAAAGTCAAAAGGTAGTGCCCATTCACAAGACGTCGAATAGACAGATTAAGGTATGCATAGTGTGCTAAACGCGTCAAAGAAGTTGCAAGAAGGGCATAGAGAAAGAACGCCAAGCATCGACGCAGATTCATTAGGGTTTTGAGCACATTTCTCACCTCAACGAGTCGAACAAGCCACGCAAATACCAATCCCAGTGCCATATAATAAAAAGTCGAGGTTACATGGGAGATCAAACACAACACAAGTCATTTAACGAAGCAATAATATACAAGCCAACACTAAGCACAAGTAATAGCCAACGTCGAAAAGACAGGGTGCAACGAAGCAAGTAAACAGTCAAACAACTACCAAGCACCAAGCCTAGCCACGAGGGAGGATACCATGAAAGAACTGATTGTGCACCAGCTCGGCAAGAGAACCACGAAGGTGATGCAGAGGGAACGACCATGGCGGTCGATCGTGTAGCCAGGGACAAAAACAAATGACGGGAAAATGTAGGGTAAGGTTTAGATATGGAAGGCATTGG
>JASDQU010751360.1:56489-71081 GCA_032191745.1 Picea mariana | reverse complement strand
TTATTCATTTATTTATTTATTATTTAATATATGTCGATTAATTAATTAACTCATTTAATGTTTGGGTAACGAATTAAAAGTTTAATAATTTTTAATTTATTTAATAGAAAACTTAACGTATGGAGGGATAAGGCATTGAATGCAGGGATAAGGCATTAAAAGGAGGGATAAGGTGGGGGGCATTGAATGAAGGGAGGAGGCAGTGATTGGGAAGGAGGATATGAGGGGGCAGAGGCATTGGGGGGGAGGGACTTTTGAGTTTTGGGGGGAAGGAAGCATTTTTTTTGGAGACTAAGGACTGTATTTTTCTGGTTTGGAGTTTGGTTGGACTGTTACAGGGGAGCATTAGTTGATGGGATTTTTAGGCTTGGGGGCCAGGAATCCTCATGGAATCATTGAGATAGGGAGATGGATAGGCTTTGTTCCTAGCTGGAATGGAGAAAAGATTCGGTTTTGGGCAGAGTTTGGGCAGAGAAGCAGCGAGGGCAGATGGGGATTGGAGAAATAGAATCAGTCAGAGGTATGTATTTTCATGATTACGTTGTGTTAGGTGGTTATCATGATGCTGTTGAATATGCTTATATGATAAATAATGAAATTGCTTATACGTTGAAAGAAATTTTATGTTTAAATTTATGAATTTTATTAGGCTTTGTTAAATAGGGCTTTACAAAGAATCCTAAGTGGAGGTACAATCATAAAGAGTCAATGCTAATTTATATATCCAATGGGATCCATAAGAAGAGAAAATCTTCTTAAGCAATACATAAATGATCTATCACTACTTTAAGTATTCTTTTAAAAAATATAAGAAAATAATAAAAGCAAGTATATGAATTCAGGCCACTTTGCAAACACATTTAAAGGAACCAAGAAGATCCAAAAACATATTAAGAAAAATAACGAGACATCATATACCCACTTACTTATCCCAAATAAGTACTTTTAAGAAGATCATTCATAATTCATAATACATAAATGATAGAAATCAAGTTGCCATACATATCCATTTAAAAAAATTGAAGTAAGAACCATGTCCTTTTAACAATATATAAATAACTCATTACTAACTTACAATCCATTAAAATTAAGAAAATCCAAGTATTATTTAAACAATAAGTAAAGCACCCAAAAATAACTCACAAATGCATTTAAGAATTTAGGAATACCCAATCTAAATTAACAATATAATTATTCATATGCTAAATTACATCTCTATAGTAAAGAGACAAGGAAGGAGTTCTAGAATCTATCCCAACCCTTGATCTGGTGTGCAGAAAAATATGACATTTGTTACAGACCTTAATATGACACTCATTCCAGACCGTAATCTGACACTCAATCCATACCTTAATTTGACACTTAATCTGGCACTTAATTTGGTCCTGGATCCGACACCAGTTTCTGATAATTTAAATTAAATTCAACGTGCATCAAAAATGATTTTATTAATTGTATATCCTTAAAGGAAGGGATAATAAATTCGACGCAGGTTCTATTAGGAAGGGGAAGCGATAGGTAAAAGATGAGTGAACGTTTCTAGGAAAATACAATCAATTCAATCATGAAATCACCACTCTCATAGTTAGCTCTGTGAATGTTACCACTATTTTAGAAACAAGGAAAAACCATTACTAATATTAGCTAATTCGAAATAGATAAACTATACACGAACAGGTTAATTAACACGACTATTTTTAGGAGATATGTTTCCATACAAAACCTAATCCAACCCTAGATTTGACACCTATTCTGACACCTGATCCAGCATCTGAAATGACACTTGATACGTCACTTGATCCAACACTTGTTCCAGACCTTAAAAGGAAACTAATATGTTTATAAATTCAAATAAAATCAACATGCAATGAAGATGAAATAAAAAATGGTTAAGCTCCAAGAAAGGAAATTATATTAATTACAGAGGAACTCACGAAATTCATTTATTAGTTGTAGCCTTAGTTTCACATCCGAAATAAATCATAACATGCACATATTTTTTTTAAAGGTTCAACTTCAAATATAAAGGTCTCTTTACAAGAATACTTAGTAATACTAACATCGAGACTCACAATCCATTATACAATGTACCATTATAATACCACAATATTGATCCATAAAAGTTCAAAGCTATAAAACAAAAAAATAAATACTCCAATTAGTAATTCATAGGTCATGCAAAGTTACAAATTTTAAAAATCATAGGAAAATTTTAAATCACGGAATTCAACTAAGATTCGAATTATACATTACATAGGAAATTCACCCAACAATAACTTGCAGACTTACATTTAATTATTAACGCCTCCTATCATTTTTCTATTGAAATATGAAAATGGAAATCAGAATTGTACATGATTTTACCCTTCTCAAAAGCCATGTTGAAATTGAAGAACAAGCATCAATAATAAAACCACACAATTACGAATTTGACCCATTGAAATGCAGAAGGAAAATAGACTGAATGCTAATATTTGACAACATCGTAAAACATAGTTTGTTCTCAGAAAATGCAATTCACATCAGTAAATGCAAGGATTATCCATTTCTTTAGGAATTTGCCTAGTTTATATCCCACTTGTATGATGGGTACCAATAATTTTACAAAAATAAATATAACTCTAACATATTCAATAGATGAAAAGTTAACAGTGGTCAAGTAACAAAAAAAATTGGTTTACAAAAATGAAAGGATAGTCAACAACATATTCCAAAACATATTGAATATCCAGAATACATCCAATTGCAAATAAAAAGAATTGATTACTAAATTTAAGTTTTGCAATGCATGCAAATAGTAGTGATCAAGAACAAAATGTATCTGGATATATGAATCTATTAGTAGTGATTCACTAATTTCTAACAATCCCGAAAGGAAATATCAGACAACAATGAACAATATAATCAAAAGGAATGGCAATATGGGAAAGGAACTAACACAGATTTTCCAATTCCTTAGTCGATAAAATGAAATGAAGTCACATTCCAGAAATTCTTTTATTACACCAAAATCCATCAAGAATTTGTCAATTCAATATCATAAATAAAATACAATTACGACAATATTTCTAGAGAATATATATACAAAAATAATTTCAAAACTCAAATAAGAATATTATAACTGAATAAAATAAAATCAAATATGTTCTTCAACAAAAGTTATCCTTCCTTCCTCTCGCTTTCTAATCACGGAGACTTCATCGGTACCTCCCAACCAATGCTAGGGGTACTCTTCTTCCCCCTTATCCCCCCGAGCCACAAAGGAGCCAAGCACAGTCAAACCAAAAATACTCTAGCTCCAAGCTTGCCTCACAAGGTAAAGACACCACTCTATATCAATCGTGGTATCCCAACTCTCACAAGTAAAACCAGTCAAAATGATTTTGGTAACATAACTTTACCAATAACAAGGGTGCCCCTTTCCCATCTAGACCATTTTCTTTATAGGAATTTCCTCACTGACACATGCGCACATGCACAATTAATTAAATTTTTAATTAAATAAATTAGGTTTATTCACCCTCACACTTGCCACCCTCTCCCCAAGTTACACAAGTAATTACTTATTTTATTTTAATTAAAAGACATTTTCCCTCACATTTCTCAAATGTGTTCCTTAAATCAGTCTTAGTTTTCTCTTTATTCCCCATATTCTCATTTAATGATTGTCTCGTTACTAAATCTTAGTTAGAGTTAAAATATGAGTCTTCTTCTTGTTATACTAGTGGTAGCTAGACTCTAGATATCGTTCTATGTGTACACCTATTGTCTCATACTTTATTTCTTTATTATTTTAAAATTTCATTTTAGTATTTTCTTGCACACATGTGCATTATATCAAATATTTATATTTATCTCTCTTTTTCTTTAGATTGATTTATCTCTAATATTTTATTTTATTTAACATTTCAATTTAGTCTCCTAACTAAACTTAGACTAAGGCTTTGCCTTGGAATAGGATTAGACTTTTATGGGGATTTATAACTAATAAAATTACTCATTAATTAATTATTTTAAATCCGACAATACAAAATCAATTCATTTTTTCTAGGCCACCTATATTAATTAACTCAAGTTTTTAAATTATATGACATATCGTTCAATACACACTCCCATTATCCAAGGGTTTCACTTGCCTTTTGACTAGTTTTGATAGTTTTTCCAACCCTTGGAGTCAACACTCCACTTGGTTGACCTTCTGAGAGACTAAGGGCTTTTAAGGAATAAGGACTCTTCCTTATTGCATGCCCTTTAGAAATATTCGTGAGTGAATGTCTCATTCCTCCCTCATTATGAACTCACGACATTGTGGATCTCTCGAACTAGGTAATCGTTAACCTACAATTCGATCCACGATGAGAGTGCTAGTAGGCTGTGTCAAGGACTCTGCCGCACCTCTCCCTCCACATATGGTTTTTTTATGCATGGCCCCTTTTCTCCTTATGTGAGTTAGATTAGCAAGGATAATCATCTTGCATACATTAATAAAACACTGTCAATGATCCATATACAAAATTATATTGTAATCAATCATATGTCACATATGCGTAAAATGAAATAATCAAGCCAAATACAATCCACTCCCTGACTCATTCCATAGTCTAAGGAGGTACATTGATGCCATCAACAACTACAATATGTCATGTGTCCTGCACACTCAGGTAAACTCGTCAATAATATCTGTCAATGCATATATCAAGTAACAATAAATCACAACCCATCAACATAATCATGTAAAATCCATAGTCGAAAGCAATAACAAATTACTATAACCGGATCACTTGCACAGAAGTGTCCTGAAAGAATAAGTCGATAACATGTGTTCAATAGAGAAGAATGTTACAGAACATGCCATTCCATTATAGCTTCAATTTTATCCGGGTCGACATAAATTCCCTCTTTAGAAATTTAACATGTTCCAAATATTGTATTTTATCTTTATAAAATTCACATTTATTGAGCTTATCATACAATTTCTGTTCCCTTAACACTTGTAAAATTATTCTTAAATCTTCTTCATGTTCATGTTCATTTTTTGATTATACTAATATGTCATCAATAAAACCAATAATGAATTTATCTAAGTATTTACTTAAAATATTATTCACTAAACACATGAAAAACGTTGGAGTGTTTGTTAAACCAAAAGGCATTACTACAAACTCATAGTGGTCATACCTCATTCTAAAATCCATTTTATGAATATCTTCATCCTTTATCCTAACTTGATGATATCGAGAACGCAATTCAATTTTAGAAAATATCGTCGCTCCTCTTACACGCATAGATCATCAATGTGAGGTAAAGGATATCTATTTTTAATAATCATTTTATTTAGTTTTCTATAATCAATACACAATATTAAAGTGCCATCATTTTTCTTTACAAAAAGTACAGGTTCTCCCCACCGGGACACACTTGGTCGGATGTACTTTTTATCTACTAATTCTTGTAATTGTATATTTAGTTCATTCAGCTATAGGATGTCCATCCTATAAGGATCCTTAGAGAGTGCTACTATGCTAGGTACGAGATTTACAGTAAAATTTATATCTCTTTGTGGAGGTAATCCCGAAATTTATTCTGAGAATACGTCCTTAAATTCATTTAAAACAAGAAACTCTATGATATTAATTTGTTTATTTTCCTCCCTGTTATCTATTACATGTACAACATATAATTTACAACCTTTATGCACACACTTTTTCATTTGTNCTACAGTTCAAGCTACGACGGGAGTGCTAGTAGGCTGTGGCAGGGATGTTGTCCACACCTCTCCCTCAATCTCTCTGGAACTCATGTGTGGCCCCTTTAATCCGTATGTGAGTCTGGTCGGCAAGCTATCATCAGCCTGCATCATCAACCATCATGTCAGATCATGTCGACAACATATCATAAAATCAATAGCATAGCATCAAATAAAAAATAATATCACCGTAATGAAACAACCAAATAGCCCACTCCCCAACTCAATCCGGAGTCCAAGGGAGTTCCATCGATGCCTCTGCATCCTCAAGGTCCGAAACCCTGCACACTCAATCAAACTAAGTCAGCAACACCTGTCTACATCAATGTAGTAAAAACATCATGTCATATAACTTACGCATCATAAGAAAAAAAAGGTTTTATCATCATAACAATCGAGATCACTTGCGAGTAAGTGTCCTCAAAGAATAAGTTTGGTAAGTGCGCCAGAGAGGGATGTTACAAATATTATTCACTAAACACATGAAAAACGTTGGAGTGTTTGTTAAACCAAAAGGCATTACTACAAACTCATAGTGGCCATACCTCATTATAAAATCCATTTTATGAATATCTTCATCCTTTATCCTAACTTGATGATATCGAGAACGCAAGTCAATTTTAGAAAATATCGTCGCTCCTCTTACACGCATAGATCATCAATGTGAGGTAAAGGATATCTATTTTTAATAATCATTTTATTTAGTTTTCTATAATCAATACACAATATTAAAGTGCCATCATTTATAGTAAAATTTATATCTCTTTGTGGAGGTAATCCCGAAATTTATTCTGAGAATACGTCCTTAAATTCATTTAAAACAAGAAACTCTATGATATTAATTTGTTTATTTTCCTCCCTGTTATGTATTACATGTACAACATATAATTTACAACCTTTATGCACACACTTTTTCATTTGTAACAATGATATTTAACAAACATAAATTGTCCTAGGTAGTCATTTAATATTAAAAACGTCACCAGTATCATCCGCACATAAAATGTCTTATTATAACAATTTAATATCACTCTATGTTCTTCTAACCAATTCATACCAATCAACAAATCATATGACCCCAAGGTAAAAACATTCAAATTAACATGTGTTTTGAAATCATTCATAAATAATTCACACTTGCCAAGAAATTCAATTACCTTCCTTTTTATACATATAGCAAGATGAACTCACTGTAGCTTTTCAAATTTGTTTTTTCTATAGTTTACACATATTCACAACTCTAGGTGAAAGATAACTTAAAATAGCACCAGATTCAATCAAAATACATATTGTTTCATTATTTAGTGTACCTTCTACTTCCATTATGGAAGTCTAATAATTTGCTTGTCTTTTTCCCAATGATGCGCTAATTTTTGGAATGTTACTTTCTATCTCGTCAACTGTAGAAGATTCATAAACAATATGAATTTATTTGTTGGTTTTCTTCCTGAATAGACAATCCTTATAATAATTTGGGTCACCACATTCCCGACACTTCAAAGGTTCTCTTTCAACTATGTTTTTATTATAAAATGTAACTGGTTCTTTTTCCTTATTCCCAGATTGACTATAAGGTTTATTACACTTATAGTTGTTCCCTTGATAACCCCTATAATTATTTATAAAATTCTTATTGTAAAATTGTGTTCATTTATCTTTTTGTTCAAATTTATTATGCTTTTTATCTTTCCAGCTATATTTTTGTTTTTATTTTTTTCATAACTAAAATCCTCTTTCTTTATTGCTTCTTCGAGTGTTCTTGGGTTATCATACTCAATTATTTATTTATATATAAAAGGTAAACAACTTATAAACCATTGAATATTTGGCTTTTCATCAACAATATGCGGCACATAACACAAGAACTTACGAACTTACTGCACGGATCTTTCGTTGTCATACATCCCAATTTTAAATCATAAAATTCCTTAGCCTTTTATTCCTAATATTGTTCTGAAAAGTATTGTCTTTTAAACTATTTCTTAAAAGTTCTCCAAGTTACGTATCGTTCTTTAATATGTTTTACTTTTTTTATATCTTGCCACCATATATCATATTTCCCAATCAAGTTATATATTGTCATTTTTTCTTTTAATTCACTAGAATAATTATATATTTGGAAGTACTTCTTCATTCCTAAAATCCATGCTTCAACTTCTTCTCCTATTTCAATTTCACCATTGCACATAAGGGGCTTCGTCTTTTTAAATTCCCTAGTGATTCCATCGTAAGACATGCGTTTATTTTTACTTTCTTGTTGATTACTATCACTACTTTAACTCAAATCTTCAATTCTTTGTTTTCTTTTATTATCCAATTTCTCATGGGTAGATTCATTGTCAGTATCCAAAGTTTTTTGTTTTCCTTTTTTTCGTTTACATGCTTCGTTTCCAATTTCATTAGATCCAGATTCTTTGTTCTTAAAATTTTCATGATCATGTAATTTGCTTAACAACACATCATTTAATTCTTCTTGTGCTTTTAGGATACAGTCATTATCATCCTTCACACTTTGTAATTCTTCCTTAATATCTTTAAGTGTTTGTAGCATTTCTAATTGGTTATCATTTCTTCTTTCATTTAAATTTACCCAAATATATTTTCCTCATTAAAATTTTGCTTTTTCGATATTCTCCCAAGGCTTGGGATGAGAACTCCCTTCAGTTGACATTGGAACTTATATCCTTCCATGTATAGCAATACAACAAGAATTTTTTCCTTTCTCCCTGTAAATAATGAGTGAGAATAAAATTTATAAACCTTATCAGTCTACTTGAAAAAAAAGAGTAAGACCTCCTACTACTATATGTATATAAAATTTCTATTTTGTTGAGCCCGCTCAGGCCAAGTGTTGAAACCTTAGCTCTGATACCATATTGTCACACATCCAAAATACACTAATAATTTTTTTCTTTTATCTAATTTAATTTCTCTAAATTCATACATGGAAGGTAGTTCACATACAATATTTAAATTCTATGTGGGTCCATAGTCTTCATACTATGTTTTTGTGTTAATTTCGCTAACAAGGATACAACTTGTCAATAACAAAGCCTAAGATAATGTACCAATATTATTAACACTTCATTACTTAAGTTAGGAGGTGTTTTAAATATTTGAAAGTAAGCCATCAAGTTCTATAGTAAGTAATCGAATCTTTCTATAACCAGAAAACTCAAGTTCGCATTTCAAATCTTAGCTCTTATTGGTAATTCGTATAGACAAATCATGGAAAGTGTTTTATGTTTCTATATAGACAATGGTACTCGTGAACCTAGCACCTAGATTAAACACTTATTTCATTTATTATTCCTATGACATACCAATATTAACTCTTCCTGTGTACAACACTTATGAAGCTCGTAACTACTATATGCCACTTTCAATGCAACTTGTTAATATCTAGAAGAGGTTGGGGTTGTACTGTTAGGATTTTAATTTGGGAAACACATGGTTATATATCAACCGTTCAAAGGAACAAGTGTCAATGGAATCTACTACTAGCTATTGGAGTATCTCATTTTTGAAAAATGCAAGGGTTTGGACTCATTACCACATGTTCAATTGCTTTGACCCTAATTCTTCTTCTCGCACCTGCTCTGTAGGATAACATGTCTCCTTGTATGATAACACAATTCGATGTGGTGTTCTATATTGTAATCACATCGCTCTATAGACTCCTTACGTAGCCTATACTCTCTTTTGTTACCCAGTATTTGAAATCTTTGCACCCAAAATCATGTGGTCTTGTAGCTGATAGTTTAGGTATCTTCTCTTAAGGGGAACTTGGGTATGTTGGAGAAATTCAGCTACAGTTGATTTCTTGGATTCTTGTAACCAATTTCGTTCTCCAATATTGGTCGCATTGAATGCTAAAATCTCCTTCATTTTCTATGTGCTTATTGTTCGAAACAATGGGATTTTTAAAGGATACTATGTAGATTCTTTATCTATGGTAAGATTTTGATGTCTTTACACTTTACCCAATAGAGCTATTGTGTTTACAAAATCCATTTTTCTTGAAATATGCAATTTTAAATATTATATTCTAACATTGGTGTATAATGCAGGTACCTCCTGTTTCATATAACCAAAACCGACGGGAGTTGGTCTTATTCACAAATCTTGCTAGCTATGGCATCTAAGGAAGGTACTTAAGCAATAGTAATAGTTCAAAACACCTTTTCTATGTACTTCGTAAAAATATTTACAACAGGACTATCAAAAAATTGTTAAATACTAAATTTTTGACATGTGTCCTAGTCTAGCGTAGGGTGAATTTATGAAGGTGGGTAAGACTTTCGTGACAATCGGATCTCCAAAATTCCTAAAAACATTTTTTCGGCCGAAAAATCTTTCCTTCAAACCTTTGAATGTCAAATCAAATGACACCCTGACGATGCCCTCGATTTTCGTGTACAAATTTAGTTGGACGGATATTTTTCATCCGGTAACATATTTTTGGCCGAAATATATTCCGACCAAAATAATGTTTCGTCTGAAATATCTTTCGGTTGAAATATTATTTCGGACTAAAACACGTTTTGGTCGAAATATTAGTTCAACCGAAAAAAGGTTTATATATTACCCACACATTGCTCCTGTAATAGTTTTTGTGAGTTCATACATGTTTGGTGTTTGTTGTGCGGGCATGGATAATTTGTTGTGCTTGGTGTATGGTGTTTGTTGTGCCGGCGAAGAGTGTTTATTGTGTGAGGTGTATGGAGTTTGGTGAGTGGGAAGAGAGCTTTTTTTGTGAGTGGACGAGCGGTGTTTGCTATGGACGGGCGGTGTTGTGGACATTGGAGCAGCAAGCGTTCAGTCTAGGTATGTTTAGATTAGGATATTTTCAATTAGGATTTAAATTTAGAATTTAGAATTTACGATATTTTCAATTAGGATTTAAATCAGGATATGTTCAGTCCAGGTATGCTTAGAATTTAGAATTTTAAATTAGGATTTAATTTTTTTTTTAGATTGTTTACAGGGACTTATTCGTCCATGTCCATGTACAGTGACGGGCCTGAATTCGGGCCTATCCATGTACATGGAAATGGCCGAATATGTCCCTGTCCACTATGTTTAAATATGTTTAAATTTTAAATTTTTAAGCCAAGATGAATTTAAATTTTTTAAGCTAGGCCAAATTTTAAATTTTTAAACAAAGTCGAATTTCAAATATGTTTAAATTTTTAGTTAAAAATTTAAGTTTAGTAATTTTGTTAGAATGTTGACAGGAAATTATTCGGCCCTCTCCATGTAGAAGTTAGAAGTTAGAAGTTAGAAGTTATTTTAGATGTTTAGAATTTAAATTTTAAATTTCTATTTAAATTTTAGAATTTATAAAATAATTTTCGATTGTTGACAGGGCCTTATTCGACTTTGTCCATGTACAATGATAGGCCCAAATTCGGGCCTGTACCTGTATATGGACAGGGCCAAATATGGCTCTATCCCTTGTGTTTAAATATGTTTAAATTTTAAATTTTTAAACATGTTTCAACTATGTTTAAACCGGGCTAAATTTTAAATTTTTAAACAGGGACGAATTTTAAATTTTTAAACAGGGCCAAATTTTAAATTTTTAAATAGGGCCGAATTTTAAATTTTTTGATAGGTACGAATTTCAAATATGTTTAAATGTTTAATTTTTAGAAAATTTAAATTTTTAGTTAAAAATTTGAGTTTAGAATGTTGACCATGCCTTATTTGGCCCTGTCCATGTACAAGGATAGGCCTGAATTCAGACCTGTCCCTATCCATGTACATCGACAGGCCCAAATTCGAGCATGTCAATGTACATGGATAGGGCCATATTCGTCCATTTCCATGTATTACCTCAAGCAGAAGGATAAGTAGATCTACAACTAGTAACAAAGGCCCAGTTCCATAGGAAATCCATACAACCGCTAAGCAAATAGACAGAGTTGCAGAAAATAGATAGAGGCTTGAAGAGACTGTAAACTTTAGGGCAGGACACAAACTAGCTATTCTAACTATAAATATTGATACCGAGGGCTAAGCATGACTGCTATAGGGCCACCACTACCATGAATAGTGCCCAAACTGAAAAAAATTAGACTCCGACAACAACTGTAAAGAAACATCACCATTAAGGACCTAATACATATCACAATATTTAAAAAACCTAACAAAAATCTTGAAATACAAAAATATGTCTATAGTAGTTGCTGCAATAGGAGAAAAATAAGTACAACGTTGACAAAATCTCCACTTCTCTGCTAATAGTATTGCTAATTTAAATTTTTAGTTAAACATTACAATCATGGAAACAATAGGGATAAAGGAAGTGTACGGAACCATGAATCAAACCTGTTGTAATCATACCAACTAACTATATAGGGTTGAACATGATGAATTAATAAGCTAATATGGTATGAGACCACAACAAGTCCTGCGAACAAACTGAATTACACTACATTCTTTGCTTAGAAGTAATTCCATCATATTCATTCATAATGACACTGATGTTGCATTCTTATTGATTAGGGTCCTACTCCTAGAATAGGATATGAATAAGACCTATATTGGTTGTGCTCATATGTTACATGTATGTGTAACAAACCTCCTCGTTACGACAATAACTCTTTAACAGGTGCAAATTTTTATTTTTTTTTACATAAAACTATAAGTTTTGACATACATAGAATTAAAGTTCTAAGACATAATGTATAGACATTGAAGCTCTAAATGGCCTTCGAGTCCAAAAATCATCAAACTATAACCTAACCAGTGCATACTACATACTATGTCATCAGTTTGCAAATCTACTGGACATGAAAAGGCCTGACAATAAAAATCTCTCTAGCAAGCTTGAGCTGATCACATTTTGCAACATATTAGAGCCATATTGCTATAAAACTGGATATCTCGATCCATCTATTTCTTGAGTGAAAACTACGAGTGACAAGACACAAAATCCTATAATTTTGTTTGAGACTTTGGTCCTCCAAACATCAAGACTTGGAAACTGGCCACCAAAATGTGGCCCAGAGGACATTCAACATAGAAAATACTATAATGTTGCTGAATAAACTGACTGCAAACCCATGAATAAACAACCAATTTCTATGTTGGAACATCATTTCCATTGAAATTTTCAAATGCATCAAACAACACTGAATGCCGAATGCAATGTTGATGAAACATGTGAACCAAATGTCTGGGATGGAAAATCTTGAATCTGTTTCTTTGCATCTTTCTGGCATTTGGTAAATCCAATGATGTTGCCATAGTTAGTGTCAGACAAATTCCGTCCACTAAAGATAATCAATATTAAACTTGATTATGGCCAAAATTCCAAGCGCTGACCAAATAATGGCTGCAGCATAGAGGGTCCACTAGAAGAGCCATGAATCCTTCTTATTCATTTGAGCTAAAGACTGTACATAAGCCACAGAAAATTAAGGAAGACAATGAATAGAAAAAGTAACAATTTGCAAGGGCCGAGGCTATTATAAAGGATTCCATGCTTAATTCAGCCCACTAAGGTGGCAAATAGATAGATAGACGCTTCCACTTTTCTGAGTAAGCCAATTATTCCTTCTTTTTCTTCATGTATGTAATTCGTTCAGCTTAAACTTAAATAAAACTAATTCATTTGCAACTAAAAATGGCTTTGCATGCACTTACCACAAACTATATCATTTCAATAAAATATGATATAAAACTTTAACTGACGTGAGATAACAAAATGGTCTATACCTCCTGATCAAGACATTCAATTCTCCATATACTTTCCCCATGGTAATTTATCTCATTCCACCATCTGAGGCCTACCAATATCCTTCCGCTAACATTCTTAACAACCCAGAAGTCGAGAGCAACTAGCGAAATCGTGACAACAAAGTCGATCACAAAGTTCTTATTAAAGAATGACGACAAGATGTAGAGCACTATAATCTGTCGCAGTGGTAACCCAAAGGGAGCATTAACTGCTATAATCTGTAACTCTCTGACAGTTCTGAAGTGATTAAATTTATAAGGGATGCCAACCACCAGCTCGAAAACCATGGTTATTATAGTTGTCCAAACTATAACCCAACCGGACCAGCAGGTAGTAAAAGGAATGCAGCCCACAGGCGCCCATAGAAGAATAAATTAAAATGTCATTGAAACTAGAGTTGTAAGGATAAATTAGAACACTCGGGACATTTTAATAATAAGAAAAAACAACAGAACAAGAGCATAGCCAGAAATACCAACAGAACGCCGCCTCCGCTTGAGGGCGAATCCTGGTAAATCCTGTGCATTTACAGTCACTCTACTAAGGGATAACCATGATATTTAGCAGAGAACCTAAACATTCATAAGGTTCAACTGTCAATCGAATTCCTACCGACGACCTGAGTTTACTGCAATTTTAAAACGACTATCTCCTAGAGGGATCTTCAAGGTGTTCACAGCCCTGATCAAACTTGGAAGTAGCAACTACTACGCATGCAAATGCTAACGAAGGGCTGAGTGGTCACTCTATCACAGAGGTGGAGTTGGGACTAACTCCAGGACAGGACTGTTCCATTTTTCAAAAAGGCATGTAACCCTTTTTGAGTAGATTAAAACCTTGTCGAAGGAAGGGTTTATGCAGGCCAGGGATTAGGCGTCAGGTTACTGCAATTACCCAACCAAGGTGCGAGCAGACTAACATGCCCAACAAAAGGGTTTTAAAAAAAAATCCAAGCAAAAATTCCAGAACGCTAAACAATAAAAATTACCCAGTCCCACACAATAATTAACCATTTACACAGTCCAGATGGAGGAATAAATAAAAAGGGTTTGCACAGTCCAGAGTAAGTAAAGTGTGGGGAGAGAGGATCATGCGGCCA
>JASDQU010751360.1:5272-43196 GCA_032191745.1 Picea mariana | reverse complement strand
TGAATTGTATTGATATATTATATAAATTAGTGTTCAATTTTAATTATGTCATTTTCTAGTATGTCAGTATATCTTGTAGGAGACATTTCTTAATTATGACAAAAAACACATTCATTTATTTTCTAGTACATAGATTTTGTCGGGTTTTGTGGAATTGAGAGTGACGTGAGGGGAGTGGAGGGGGATGAGACTCCACGTTCACGTAGTTGGCCTCGTTCAATAGAGAATATTAAACAATTCTTGAAACTAAGAGAAACATTAAGGTGTTGAATACGAGAAGCATCTACAAGGACAAAAGGTACACTTGTGACATAGATCTAAATAGTGTTTGTGACATAGATCCATGAAGGTATGCATACCCTATCCCCCTCTGCATTTGAACCTATGACCTCCAAAGAGTATACACACGTTATTAATCATTAGGCCAACTATATAATATTTATTAATTCTTTTATGATATAATATGATGATCATCATCATCTAATTTTAAGTTCATGACCAAGCCAAACACCAAATTGGTGTATGATACCCCCTTGTTTGTGAGACAAGGGACCCCATCCGAAAAATGATTTGAACCCCAAATCATGAATTAAATCTCATCCTTTTGAATCTCATCCAAGGTTCTATAAGTAATGGTTTAAGACCTGATATGATTTGAATCTTGTCCATGCAATTATTTAATACCTGATTGAATTGGTAAGTTATGGTGACAAAGGCACCCCCCATAAGAAACATGTCATCATCAAACTAAGAGTGGCTCATTTATTTGGCTCCCTGGACAATCCCTATACCCTTCAAGTTTCCACAAATTCTCTCTTGCTCCAACCTTTTTCTCAAAGAGAGATTCATGAGAATGTATAAGAGTGGAGACAAAGGGAGGCCTTGTCTCATCCCTCTCTTACTCTAAAAAAAGGAGGTCACCCTATCATCTAACTATGATGTTATCCATTGGCATCCAATGGACGCTTTAACACAATGAATACTATTTTTTGTAAATCAATCAACAAAATTGATTAATATAACCAATTGAAAACATTGGCCACAAGTGTGTCATTTTTTAATTGCAAATGGGAGAAGGGATATAACTCACCATGGATAAGAAGTACTTTCAAATTTCCACTAGTATTTGCTTGACACAAACTTCTTCTCAATCTTTCAACGATCGACATGAATAATAAAGGCTATAGAGAATTAGCTTTTCTAATGCCTCGAGAAGGGTTGAAGGTGGAAGAGGGAGAGCCATTGACTAGGATAGAGAAGAAATATGAGGAGACATATTGTAGGATAGAGAGAATATCTAGGTTTGATAGAATCCAAGGGTAGATAACATTTGAACACAAAGGCTTTAGACATATCAAGCTTAATTTACATGTCTAGATTTTTAGTCAATTTTAAGGAGTGAATAACCTCATGTACTATAATGATCCCATCCATAATTTTTCACCCTTCATTGTATCCTCCTTGTTCCTGAGAAGTGATATAATACATGATAGGATTTATTTAGTTTGTAACGACTTTAGAGATGATTTTGTAGGTCAAATTACATAGAGAGATTGGTTTGAATATGCCTGGGGCATTAGCTCTCTCTTCTTTTGGAATGAGTGTAAGGAAGACGGGGTTGAAGGTCTATAAAATTCCTTGTGTTTCTCTAGAGTCCTCAACTACCTTCCAAGCATATGTGTCCAACACTAACTAACAATTTTGGAAGAAATATGTTGTAAAAACATCTAGACCTAGAGATTTCCTTGATGCCATGTCCATTACTATTATTTCAACTTCTTCCAGAGTAACTCTTCTCATCAAGATAATATTCTAATATGGGATCACCATCTAGGGGACGTGTTTTAGGGTGGATCTTATGGCTTCCTATTTTTCTATAGTTGGTTCAGAGTGGAGCCAATGATAAAATTATTTGAGTTCCTTTTATATGTCACCATGAAAGATGTTTCCAAACACTTCTTTGTTTCATTTTTTGAGTTTGGACTTTAGATTCTTTAATATTTGTTTAAATCGATACATCAATGATCCCTTAGTTGGATCCCCTGCCTTTCATTTTGATGTCTTTGGTTAGTTCTGGTTCTTCCTCCTTAGAGTTGGTATTATCCTCCTTATCTGATTCCATCTCCAAATCATATTAGGTTGTAGGTTATTTTCCTTGGGCTATAGATTCCATTTCTATTGATTACTCTATTGATTATTTTGTTGTATCCTTTTTCCTTTGTTTTGGATCCTCCTAGTTGGCTTGGCGTGATGGATGTGCCTCCTTTTTTGCATCCACTAATTTGGATCTAGGTCCTCTTGTTTTGATGCTAGTGACTAGAAATTGTTGGTCACGTTGGGTGTACTAGGGGTCCCCTAGTCCATGTGCTTATTGATTTATTTCCTTTAGTAAGGAAAGCTTTGGAGGGAATCCCCTGGTGAACAACGTAACACACAAAAAACTGGAGCTTGTACTTGAGACGGAGAAACTAAACACTATGCAACCAACAAATCCACCTAACCTCATGGTCAAAAGATGACCATATAGCATTAAACACAGGAGATAAAGGGGGATTATAATGCAAACGAGAGTAGTAGGATATATATATTTTTCCTTTACTATTTGATACCAAAGGCCTTTATCTTGTACAAGCCTCTCAACACTTATGGCTACCTAGGTACTTTAAGCCAACAATTATGGCTACATATGTACTTTAAGCCAATTACAAAACCTAGGTACTTTAATCCAATTAATCCATCTCGAGAGTATTATAAAGAAAAGGAGCGGAAATATAGTCTTGATATTCCTCAAATATACCAATAAATCAAATAGATGGTTTCTTTAGGTTTACCTACATACCTGTAACAAGAAAATAAAGGTCCATAATATATTTGAGTCTTGTTGATTCCCTTCTAGTACCATAAAAAAATTAGTATATCATCAACAAATAGGAAATGTGACAAAATACATGGATTTCCAATTTGGATATCATTCATGTTTCTCGCTCTGAGTGCATCCTTCAAAGACCTACTTAATTCCTTGGCTAAAAGCATGAATAAGTAAGGAGAGGGTAGATATCTCTACCAAAGACCTCTTTTAGGCTTGAAAAAGGAAGTTGTTGACCCATTTATGATAAATAATAAATACACTAAGGTGATATAGTTCATTACCTAGGACATAAATGCAACACAAAACCCCAAGTGTATAAGTAGTAATCTCAAATAGAGCCAACTAATTTTTCATATGATTTAGAGAGGTATTAATGAGAATGTTTTTTAACTATTTCTCTCATTCAATGGGGTGCAGGTACAACCAAACATGTATTCTTCATATCTATCCTCCTCAAGCGAGGGACGTTCAGGAAGACTAGAGGAAAGTGAGACACCTCGTAGGCCTAAAAGAGGAAGATCAACTAGATGTCAAAAGATTAGAAGAAAATCCCATAAACGAATGGAATTTTTTCTCGCGAAAGGGGGGTCATGTTCTTATGATGATGAGACCATAGGAGACATCGAGGTGCCTTTGAGGTACAAACATCTAGTGAAACAATGGGTACCCACGGATCTTCCTCATATAAACACATATTTTTGTGTGAACAAGAGGATATTTCAGATTGCACCATCATCATTACACGTTTTGGGTTTGTTTTGCATGGATGGCATAAAGGTGGGTTACGACATATGTACTGAATTGATGGAGTATGTGGGACCCTGCTACAATTATAGATATTGGATGTGGCTAGTCTAATATACATGCAATATATGCAGATACAAAGTGTCGGCAAATTATTTACAACTAAAAGACAATAATCAAAATAAAGGAATGAGTATGTACATTAATGAAAGGCCAAAAGCATAAGGGAATATTGCAGGATTTATAAACAGTACACAACCTAGGCCTGCAAATAAACAACCCAATTGTGTATTGGAGGGGAGTGAAAGAAACTATGTTTTCATGTGTGCCATAAAATAAATAGTTGTAGTGGAAGATTTGTTGTTAAATTACAATTTGAATCGAATAGATACAAACATTGTTACTATGGGAGTGGTAAATATAACATTTCACCAAACCTGTAATTAATGAATCTAATAAATTATGGTTTTGTTAATTAATGTTTTTTGTTAATGTTTCATTTTGATATAAGAAATATAATGAATATGTTTCATTAAATGACACCATCCTCTATGCAACAGGTATACCTCATTTTTAATTATGTTTTTTGAAGAGTCTATTGGTTTCATTTTGATGTTAATGGTTTCAATATTTTTGTTGTAGGTTGTTGATCAGGACAAGTCCCCTATGGATGAGATAATTCCATCGTCGGGGTAGCAGGTATACCCCATTGTAAATTGTACAAATTAAATATAAGAAATGTGTTTTTTAATTATGTTTTTTCGAGAGTATATTGGTTTCATTTTGATATTAATGTTCTCAATATTTTTGTTGTAGGTTGCACCTAACCGGGGAAAGTCCCTGATAGATCAGGGGACGCCATCCTCAGCCCAGCAGGTATAACCCATAGTAATTATACAAATTAAATATGTTGCATTATTATGATTTTTTGACGAGTCTATTGGTTTCATTTCGATATTAATGTTTTATATATTTATGCCGCAAGATACATATCTATTAGTAGAGAAATCCATAGAAATGGATGTGGATGAACTAATGTGTGATGATAACATTGCATCATCACTTAACCCCTTTCATATGTTAAAGAATTCCATTAAAAAAAATGTGGAAATCCTTCGTTTGGTATTCATTCAGCCGCAAATGGAGGAGATTAGAGAAAATATTGATCGTTTGATTATGAGAGCTCAGTCATTGAATGTAAGTTGTGAGATATTTAATTAGAAGATAAACTCATTTATGGTTTTATATTTTTTACTCATATATTTCATGAACTAAAATATGATTTTTTTACAGGCGTATTTGCATCCACATAATCCTGGTGAGGGCATGTTGTTGTTATTGATGCTACTGATGAGTCTTCACATCACGATCATCTAACCCCACATGCATCTGAAAATGTGCCATTTTTTTCGACTGGACAATCGACAACACATAGCAGGACACCCTAGAGGGAAGATGTGGGTGCACCCTCTATTGCTTGAGGCACTACAAATCATGCAGAATAGGGTCAGGGGGTCGATGCAAAAAATATTAGTTTTGAATGACATTATCAACAATCAAAGGCTTAATCATGACAAGTTCAGACTTGGATATAAGCAGACTGAAAAGGGATCAAGCTCCAAAACAACAAAACAAGAAACATATCCAAAAAGCTATGCAGAAACAATCAAAGGGGATAGGAAGGTCTACAAATAAAATTACAAGGACACTCCTCCACCGAGAAGATTCATATTTCAGAATCAACGATCGACAGAAATAGATGGGTCTCAGGAATAAGAAGGATTCATAAGAGAACCTCCTTTCAGAAGATCTTCAACTCCCAGGGATCAAACTATCTTTTTTGGTTATTTTTATGCATGTAATAATTTTGGACATAAAGCTGTGAATTGAAGAGCTAATAACAACAACATAAACAAATTTGAAATTCATACACAAAAGGGTTATCCAAGAAGGCCTAGTGAAACACAGAAAAAAAGTTACAACATGTTTGAATCATTGAGCATTGAAGTGGAATGCTACAAGTGTAACAACTTTGGACACATGGCCAAAGATTGTAGAATGACAATCCCTCCTAGAGAACCACAACAATCACATACGGGAACCTCAGAAAAGGACATGGATAAGAAAATAGAATCAATACAACAATGAAGAATGCACACTCGCTCTCCAAGATAAGGAGAAGAAATGTGGTTGGTATGTTGACAATGGTTGTTCAAAACACATGAAAGGTGATAGAGACATGTTTCTTACATTAAGAAATGAAAGAGATGGATCAGTCTCCTTCGGAAATGATGATTTAGCTAAAATCATTGGAAAATGCACAGTCAGAATTGGGAACAAGAATACAAAGATAGAAAATGTTCTACTAGTGGAAGATATGAAACATAATCTTCTAAGTGTGATTCAAATGTGTGACCAAGGTCATAAATTTACTTTCGATTCACAAAAGTGCGAGATAAGAAAAAAATGTACATGAAAATTGATTGCTACAGCTGCAAGAACTTCAAGCAACATATATGTGTTAAGTGAAATTGGAAATGAAAAGTGTTGTTTAGGAAAGGAAGATGAAAGTTGGCTATGGCACAGGAGAATGGTTCACATACATTTTGATAACCTTGTAAAAGTGAGCAAAATGGAAGCAGTTAGAGAAATTCCCCATATCAGGAAACCAACCAACACTTTATGCAAGCATTGTCAAGAAGGAAAGAAAACAAAGATCAGGTTCAAATTAAAGGAATATTCAACGACAAGACCACTAGAAATTGTGCATACTGATCTAGTTGGACCAATTACAAAAAAGGGTTTAAAAGGTGAGAAATACTTTATGTTATTAGTTGATGATTATACAAGAATTATCGGAGTTTTCTTTCTCAAGAATAAGTCAGAAGCTTTTGAAAAATTCAAGATCTACAAGGAAATGTTTGAAAATGAAATGGATTCAAAAATCAAATGCTTGAGATATGATAATGGAGGAGAGTTCACTTCAAAGGAATTTATGGACTACTACAACAGTCATGGAATAAAAATGAAATTCTTCGTTGCTAAGACACCTCAACAGATGGAGTTGTTGAAGGAAAGAAGAGGACAATACAGGAAATGGCTCGAATAATGCTAATGAAATCCAAATTGACATATATTTTTTGGACATAGCCAATGCATACAACAGTTCACATTCAAAACATATTAATGCTCAGAAACAACACTAACAAATCCCCCTATGAGCTATGGAAATGAAGACCAACAAATGTGAAGCACTTCAGAGTTTTTTTGAAGAAAATGCCTCATCAAAAGAGAAGATGGCAGAATGAGAAAGTTTGACTCTCATGTGGACACAGGAGTACTTTTTGGTTACTCAAGTACAAGAAAATCATATAAGTGTTACAACCCAAGATTGAAAAAAGTGGTGGAAATCATCAATGTAACAATTGATGAAATAGGTAGACATGAATTAAAGGAAGAAGAAAACGAATCAATGGAACAACTTTATGAACAAGAAAAAAAAGATGAAAAAGAAGGGGAAGGCGAAGAGGATTTGAAAAAAACAAAAGATCCAGTTCAACAAGTGACTCCAAAGACGCATAGCAGACGAGTACAGAAGAATCATCCTTCAGAACAGATTATCGAAAACAAAGACGCGGGAGTTGAGACTAGAAGAAGAATGTGTTCACTAGAACAAACACACCTAGCACTCACATTTACGATTGAACCAACTTGTTTGGAAGATGCCAACAAGAATGAATTTTGGAATATGGCCATGGATGAGGAATTGGATCAAATAGATAATAATGACACTTGGGAATTGGTTCCAAGACCGGAGAATAAGAATGTGATTGGCACAAAGTGGGTACTCAGAAATAAATTGAATGAAGATGGACATGTTACAAGGAACAAATCTAGATTGGTATGTAAAGGATACACACAGGTTGAAGGAATCAAATTTGAAGAGACATTTGCTCTAGTTTCCAGAATGGAAGCAATCTGATTGATCATGCATACTCCAAGAATATTAAAGTGTATCAGATGGACATGAAATCATATTTTTTGAACAGGGAACTTGAAGAAGAAGTTTACATTGAACAACCAGAACGATTTCAGTTGTCAGAGAACGCAAATTATGTGTGTAAATTGAATAAGGGATTGTATGGTCTAAAACAGGCTCCTAGATCATGGTACTCTATACTGATACATATCTACAACAGACAGGGTTTAGAAAAGGAAGTACAGACTTCAACCTCTACATCAAGGTAATTCAAGATAGTATTTTATTAATTGAAGTTTATGTTGATGATATTATTTTTGGTAGTGATGATGACAGTTTAAGCCAGAAATTTGCAAAGGATATGAAGAATGAATTTGAAATGTCATTACTTGGAGAACTATCATTCTTTATGGGACTTCAGATACGTCAAAGCAACCAAGGATTTTTTATTTCTCAAACCAAGTATATCAGAGAAATGTTAAATAGGTTCGGAATGGAATATTGCAAACCAGTTATCACTCCCATGCAAACCAGTTGAAAGTTGAGCCAAGATGATGATTCAAATCCTACAGATCAGAGGAAATACATGTCAATGATTGGTAGTCTACTATAAGTGACAACATCCAGACCAGATGTAATGCAAATAGTTGGACAGGGAGCATGATTTCAAGAAGCACCAAAGGAATCACATGTATTAGCAGAGAAGAGGATTTTCAGATATCTCAAAGGAACAAAAGAGTTTGGATTATGGTATCCAAAAGGAAAGAATCTATCACTTATTGCCTACACAGATGCAGATTGGGCAGGTTGTATTAATTACCGACGAAGCACCAGTGGAGAAATGTTCTACTTGGCTAAGTGTTTAGTATCATGGATAAGAAAGAAACAATAATCAATATCTTTATCTACAACCTAGGTAGAATATATTGCAGCAACAACATGTTGTACACATGTTCTTTGGATGAAACAAACTTTGACAGATATACAGGTTGAATATGATGAGCCCATTCCAATGTAGTGTGATAATACAAGCTCCATCATTATCTCAAAGAACTCGGTGATGCACTCCAAGATGCAACACATTTCAATCAAGTATCACTTTCTACGAGAACAGGTTGCAGAAAAGAACATCAGAGTTGAGTATGTGGGCACAAAAGAACAAGTGATAGACATCTTTACAAAACCACTTCCATGCGAAGCCTTTGAGTACCTTTGCCAGAGACTCAAAGTTATTTCTACTCCAAAATGAATGATTTTGAATGTTTATCTTATATGTCTTAGATGTACATGAGGAAGCACCATAAAGAGGACAGTTCAGTTAGGGGGAGCATCCTCGGATGGAAAGACACCTTTTCCATTGATGACAAAGGGGGAGAGATTTATCAGATGTAGAGGACATAGGCATGGCTCCAGGGGGAGAATGAGTGATATCACTTTAGTATTGCATGAAATGATTTCATTATTGCATCAAAGTGTTTCCATCAATGCCAAAGGGGGAGATTTTTTATTAAGGTTGGTTGTCATTAATGTCAACCCTCGAAGAAAGTCCGATAGCACAAAGGTTTGGATAAGGGACTCCAAGTTCTTTTGATGTAAATATGACTCATTATTGTCTTGTCATGGTTGATAAGAAGTACAGATAGATGAAATCCAAAGTGGTCCCCTTATGGTGAAAGCCCTCACAGGAAGACGCTTTGCGGATTGAGTTGTCCTAGAAGTATGGTTAGAGAACCCATGCTTAATTGTGGAATAATGATATGAAGGTCAGTGAAACTATCCTATATGGATAATTCTTGTCATTCCATTTCCAGTGGTATGTGTAATTGCACATAAATCCTCACGATTAGAGAGTTATGGCCATGTGAAGTTGGAGGACCCTCATGAGTCATATAGAAACCCCTAAAAATCAAAGTGTTTGCAAAAGAAATTATTTAAATAATAAAGTAAATGGAGAACTCCCTAAAATAAGGAAAGTGTAATGCTACATGAAAGTATAAATAAGAGGAAAATCTCTCTCACTTAATTACGCTTGAACATATTGAATATCTTTTATTGTGTGAGGCTTATTGCAAGTACTCATTGATATATCTGAAGTTGCAAAATTCTGAGGTAGTACGAAGGGTTGATGATGAAATTCTTGAAATTACAGTGAATACTAAAAAACCCTATTTTATGAGGTGTACGCAGGTTGACAGTGTATTAGGGTGGGTACATACTGAGGCATACGTGGGCTGGCAGTGTATAGGGTGCATACATGTTGGTAAAGCCATGAAACTTGAGAAGATGAAGAAGCACAGGTTCTAAATTCTGAGATCAAGCTCCCAGGAAGGTCTACATTGCTCAAATACATCAGATCTATCCATTGATTCAAAAGGTATGCTTATTTCTATGAATAGTTGGATTTTGATGTATGCATGAGAAATGGTTATGGAGATTTGAGGATTCTCCCTAGAGAGACTAGTGGATGCATGGGATCTTCTGCACAAGTCAGATCTACAGAAATACAATGATGGTATATTTATCATTGATACTTCTTGTTGAGGCACATCTTGTATTTCTTGTCATATGGCTAAGGTTTTTTGTGGTACATGGTTGAGGGCTTGTATTTTTGAAGTGGATGATGTATTGAGAGGCTGAATATCATAAAGGTTTTGATGACTAGATCATGTGAGGGTTATTATACTTGTTCATGATTACACACATCTATATGGAACAAGACTAGAAAGAGACATATATGATTTGGTTAAAGGTTATGTATGAGGATGCATGCATGAGGTATAGTTACAGTCTGGATACAGTGACAGGCTACAGATCTATGTGAAAAAAAATTACATAGGGTTAGAAGTTTTCAAGAGAAAGGAAACCCTAGTTTTCAGAAGGAATATGTAGGCTGCATAACAGTTCAGTCATGTACATACACAGGTTGCATAACAGATAGGGCGCGCATATATGCATGTTGTAGCACTACAGGTCGCGTACCTGTTGTATTTTTGTTGATACATGTTCAGTTCTGGTACAAATTGATTGTAGGGCAGTTGTACAGGTTGGATGCAGGTTAGTGGTACAGATTGATACAGTTGTATATTGGTATATCTCACAGCGATAGTTTGACAGTGGTTCCATCATTCTACTTATAAATCATGGCAGTTGGACATGGCAAGGAAAGGTGGTTGTAGCCACCTTCCAGTTGTAGCCAGAGAACATAGGGGGTTGTAGCCTCCTTCTGGTTGTATCCAAAGAATTAGGGAGTTGCAGCTTCCCTCAAGTTGTATCCTGAGAAACCAGGGGGTTGGAGCCTCCTTCCAATTGTAGCTGAAAAATAAAGGAAGTTGGTGCTTCCATTGAATGTAATTCTTCAAGACATATAAGAAAAAACATTCTATGGTTTTTTCCCGCTTTGGGTTTCCATGCAAAAACACTGGTGCACTGTGTATGTGTGTGATTGCTCATTTTTTCATTGTTTATGTACTCTGCAACTATTGGATGATAATTCTACATTGATATAACACTTGTATTTTTGGAGGAAAATGATTATTATTGCTCTATTACTGATTCACCCCCCTCTCAATAATCCTACAAGAACTTGCTATGATGGTCTTTCCTCTTTTACTTTCTTGCTACTATCCTTTTATTGTCTTAATTGACGGTTATAGGAACCGTCTCAATTGCTGATTCTTGGCCTTCTTTGGTTAATTTGTCAATTTCCTTTTTAAACCAATCTTCAATGTAGTTTCTCATTGGTGAAACAATTATTTCATGCCTGATTTTAATATTGAACAATTATCCTTCCAAGTCTATTAAGTCATGAGAAATTCCATGTATCTCCTCCTCAATATCTTGATTTTCCACAGAATAATCAACTAGCCAATTATATGTTTCTTCTTCATTATATCTAACTATGCCATAAAAAAATTCAACTGATAACCCCTTAAATATCTCAACTTGTTCATCAAATTGTTGCTTTGTTAGAAAAATTGAATTGAGAATTAACTTAGGGTCTTGTACCTCATTCGTGTTTCCTGCCAGATCTATCTCCATGAGTCTTTTGAACAATTCTTCTCTTTTTAGTATGGTTTCACTGCATGCTTGGACAATGTTGTTCAAATTCTTGATGTTTTCCTTCCAACAAGCATTTAGTTTTTTTATTCGAATTGGAGAAGGCAGATCCTCTTCTATTTTACCAAGTTCTTCATTTTCTTTCTCACACGAAGCATATGTGAATTATCAATTTTCCCAGGGGGAGGATTATTCTCTCCTCTGCCACTTGAACTATTGTTGACAATCTTTCTAACTGGGTGAGTCATTGGAGCATTGCTCTGGGATGTGGTATTTTTGGGAGTAACAACTAGAGACTTGAGGCTCCTTTCACTGGGACCCTTTCCCTTTTGTTTATAAAACTCATTAGTATTGAGTATTGTTTCTAGGTCACCAATGTCATGTATAAGAGTACTTTGGTAGTTACCTTCTTCTTCTTCATTCAAGATAGTCTGGATGAACGAGTTATTGAATCCCACTGAAAGTGTGTGTTCTACAAATATTTTGTTAGGATCAAAGCCCTTTATATTTTCAACATACTTTAAATTCACATTGTTAAAATGATTTTCAAACTCGTTAATTTTATTTATGTTTCTGAACATGAAATCTCCAATCTTCCATGGCAAGGGGATAAATTGTTTTTTTTTCCTTTTTTCATGGAAAAAATGTAGCCATCAGTTGTATTGCTTTGCCACCTATGTAATGAATCATTTGTTAGATACATGATACAGGAGAAAAGAAGGATTTTCTTTGGAAAAAAATATCCTTATAACACTGTGATTCTCCATTTTCTCTATCGTTCCTTTTTTCTCTAAGAATCTATTATCCTGATCAGATATACTTGAAGTATTTTCACCCAAAAACAACCTTTTAAAGACTGAGATAAAATCATTATAAACTTCATAAAAATACAGAGGGGTCTTATGTATCCATAATGCATGGTACCAAAAGATAACTGGATCTATTTCACAGTTCACCCTCTTACTTATGGACAAGTTTGGAAATTGACAACAATACACTATAGAAAATATCAGATAGGAAGCCATAAATATTTTTTTGTCCTTTTATAGTGTGATAACTAGGATGAGATTTCGATAGAAATCAATTTTCCCCAATTAAAGATGGCATGTTCTTTTACTATAAAATATAAAATATATAAAATCATGCAAGAGATAGTAGCAGTGCTTTCCTGACCTGTCAACCTGGTAAACAACCATGCAATTTCTTGATAGGACTATTTGAAAGACTTGACCTGGATCCTAGTTATATCTGGAATAGACGTAGGATTCTCCAAATATACAGAAAGGAGTTCAAGCCCATTGTTATGTTTCTTCAAAAAATCTTTGCATTCTTCTCCTTTGAAGGTAATCATTGGCTCTGGGAGCTTCAACATCTTGTGAAAAACTTGCGGTGAAAGGGAAATCAGAGAATGATCTTGGAGTTGTACAATTCTCTAGCTTGGAACGTACTTCTCCATGCACCATGCAACAAGTTATTTATAGTCAAAAACCTCAGGAAAACATCCTGCGTGAGTGATTTTGGATGCCCAAATTACGTATTTATGTGTAGGAGGAGAGAAATAATATGAATATGATCTGAACCACTAAAATTTCTGGTCTTCATGACCAAAGATATTTAAAGTATCACCAAAAAAAATTTGTCTAGTTGTTGTTGCCATAGGTTCATGGGAGTATTTCTCAGCTCGATAATAACTTGAAATAAATATTTTTGGAGAGATGACAATAATATAATCCCTTGTAAAATTGAGATTTAATGCAATTTAATGAGAATTATGTTGATATTATGGTAGCTTCGGGAGGCATGAACCTCTATTGTGACCTTTGACAAGATTAGAATGTTCCAGAAGGAAGCAAAGAAATGAAGGAAACCCTAGACAAGATGTCAGCTGTAGAAATATAATTAATATGAATTAATTAGTACCCAGAAGGAGAAGTCGGCCCCAGTAAGTCTGCCAAAACCACTATAAATACAGGGTGTCAGTCTCTCATTTGACACACTTCTCAGCAGTTGCAGAGAGCCAGTTCTGCACAATGTAGTTGCAGTCTTGTGCGCAAGTCCCAGGGAAGGTACTGCGCCAAATTTTGGGTGGGACTATCTGATCAGCTTGGTTACTTCTTTCTTGGTGCATTATCCTCTCTTGGCTATTGGATTGCTACTAGGATTCTCTTCTTTTTCAAGGTCAAGGTGCTCAGAGGGTGTCTTCGACCTATGGTTGGGTGACAAGGGTATTGTCAATGGTAAAACAAGCACAATTGATCCGGATTTTATGAGCAAAATGAAATGTCTACAGATTAGTACCAGATGCTTAACACAAAATAATAGAGATACAGTAAAACAGGTTTTCTATTCAATAATGAAATAAGCTGAAATGGTAAAATGCAGCGGAAAACAAGCTTGTTGGAATGGTGGCGGGTTATATCTTAGAAGAGATGTGATAGCTGCACTCATTCGCAAGAAGATGATTACCATGAGGCTCCCAAGGCCTTTTTACAATAAACATGAGTTTCAAAAACCCTAAACATCCAAAAACCTAACCTTAGAAGATGAAGCACCAAAAGTCATATGGGCCCCGTTTGGGTAAGTCAGTACATCAACTTCCCAGGGTCGTAACTTTTGCATACGATCTTCGTTTTAGGTGTATGATAGCCCATTGGAAAGATCTATCCGAGGACTATAATAGTTGCACAAAACTTCTTTCATTATGTGATTTTGCAACTGCAACATACCCCAAAAAACATCGTTTAGGGCCTCAAAACAGCTCCGAAAGTTCAAGACCCGAAAAACTGCTAAAAATAGTAAATTATCAAAATTGCTAGAAAGATATTTTGAGCCAGCTGGAAAGGTGGATGGCCACCGATATCCACCTGGATCAATCCTCCCTCCTTAGGAAGCAATGGTCTCCATTGCGTTGAGTTCCCCCATCAAATGAGGAAATTTCTACTGAATTTGGCCTAAGGTGAGCCACTTGCCTTGGTGCAGAAGCTGCCCTGCTTTGACGACTCAATAAAGTTAGATCATTTGTTGTCGAGTGCCCTTGATCTGTGTGTCCACAATCTGATCACTAGTTGCATGTTGTATGCAGTCAGGGTTGAGCTCTGTTGGTGTCAACTATTCTGCAACGTCTGAGGTGTCCAATAATGGTGGGAAAGAAGGCCAAAGGATGTCCACGTTGAACACTGGGTGCAGGCCAAGAAAAGGAGGAATTTTGAGCTCAAAAGCATTATCCCCCACATCCTTGGTGATGGTGTATGACCCATAATGGAGTGGGTGAAGCTTTCGATGGGGTCCTGTAAAGTGTTGTTTCTGCAAGTGCAACCAAACTTTGTCGCCCACCTGAAACTTATGTGGAACCCGATGTTGATCATGGTGCTGCTTGTACTTGCATTAGACTTCTGTAGGATATCCTGAACCTGTTGGCAGATGTGATGGATCCTCTCAATGAACTGGGTGGCTTTGTCAGCCTCAGTTGGAGCAGGAGAGGAGTCGGTCGAGCTGACCGCAAGGGGAAGTGCAACATCTATGGGACCCAATGGTTGGAATCCCAACCCCACCTGAAAGGGGTTGTGGTCGATTGAGCTATGCAGGGCTCAATTGTAGCTATGTTGGACATAGGGAAGACTCTCATCCCATGTGCGAGGGTGCTTGGAATTATACATGTGCATGATATGCATGATCATTCTATTTACAGCCTCAGTTTGGCCATCTGTCTAGGGGTGGAAGGCCATGGATTTGGTGAGCTTGGAGTCCAGCAGTGACTAGAGGCTCGACCAAAATGTGCTGAGAAATTGACTATACCGATATGATACAATGGTTTGTGGGATTCCAAAATGTACCCAGACTCATTCAAAGAAGAGCTTGGCAGTGGCTTCTGCTGTGATGCTCTTCTTGCATGCAACCAGAATCGCCATCTTAAAAAAGTGATCAACAACCACAAAAACACAGTCATTTCCCTGCTTGGTGGATGAGAGGCCCAACATGTAGTCCATTGAGATGGATTCCCATGGCCTGTCAGGAGTCGGAAGAGGGGTGTACAGGCCCTATTTCTTAGTGGTTGGTTTGACAATAGTGCAGGCAGTGCAAGACCTGATATACTTGCTGACCTCCTCTCGAAGTTTTGGCCAATAGAAATGTTTTTGTAGAATCGCCACTATCTTTTCGATGTCGAAGTGTCCTGCCACCCAACTGCAGTGGGCTTCCCATATCATCTTCGCTCACTCGCTTGATGGAACACAGATATGGCCCAGATGACACAACAACCCATCCCAAAGATGGAAATTATTGACCACTGCCTTTGCACCCAACATTTGGTACATGGTGGCAAAGTCCGAGTCTGTCTCATAGAGTTGGGGCCATCCAGAGGTCTCATGGCCACAAGAGTCTAACACTGTGGTGAGTGTCGCGATTGGTGGTCTGCTGAGGCAATCAAGGACACGGTTGGTGCTTCCTGTTTTATACTTGATGTTGAAGTGGAATTGTTGCAAGTATGTGGACCACTTTTGATGGTGGTCATTCTGCAATTTTCCTTGTGTCTACATGAACTGCAGTGGATTATGATCAGTTTGGATGACTATCTCCCTCCCAAGAATGTAATGTCTCCATTGGTGATAGATTTGCACAATGGAGTACATTTCTTTGTCTTAAGTAGGGTACTTATGGACAACATCTGATAATGTCTGGCTATGATAGGCCATGGGGTGGCCATACTGCATGAGAATGACACCCACAACATAGTCTGAAGCATCAGTCTCAATCTCAAAGGGTTGTTGCAGCTTTGGTAGTGAAAGTATTGGGCATAAGCACAAGCGCTTATTCAAATCATCGAATGCTTATTGTTGGGGTCAGCCCCACGCAAATTTCTCCTTACCACCACCCCTAGTTATTTGGTTGAGGGCCCATGCAATATGGGAGAATCCCAACACAAACCTACGGTAGAAATTGGCAAGGCCCAAGAAGCTTTGAAGCTCAATGAGTGTGGTTGGGGCTATCCAGTCACGGATGACTTGGATCTTGGTTGGATCCACATGTATGTCATGTTTATCAATGATGTAGCCTAGGTAATGGACCTTGTCCATGCCGAAGGAGCATTTTTCCAAGTTGTCGTATAGCTTGTGTTGCCGTAAGGTGTGCAGAACCTGCTGAATATGCTTCAAGTGTTCGACCCAAGTCTTGTTGTAAATGAGAATGTCATCCAGATACACCACTACAAAAATATTGGTGAATGGTCGCAGGATATCGTCCATCATCCTCATGAAAGTGGCTAGATCATTTTTCAAACCAAAGGGCATGACCATCATTCAAAAAGGACTTCCTTTGAATTGAAGGTGGTCTTCCATACATATGTTTGTTCTATCAGGACCTGGTGGTAGCCAGACTTCAGATCAATCTTACTGAAGTATTTGGCCCCCATGAGTTGATCAAGGAGGTCATCCATTTGGGGAATCAAGTACCGGTTTCTGACTGTGATTTTATTTAGAGCCTGGTAATCAATGCAAAGTCGCCAGGTTCCATATTTCGTCTGTACCAGCATGATTGGGCTCTCACAAGGTGATGAGCAGGGACGGATGTTCCCCTTGTGGAGAAATTCTTGGATCTGTCGCTTGATCTCCTAATTCTCTAACAGAGAGAGGTGATAGACTAGCCCATTGGGAAGTGGTGCACCAGGGGTCAGATCGATGGGGTGCTTGACTTGGTAGTGCAGAGGTACCCCGGTAGGTGAGGAGAAGATATTTTAGTATTCTTCCACGACCTTATCTACTTGCTTCTGCAGTGTGGAGAGGTCGGTCGCAGTGACCCTGGATGTGGCTGTGATTTTTCTCTCATTCTGAGAGCGAATCACGATGAAGACAAACTTCCCCATCTAAGAGATTACCTTCCTGCATTTCTTAACAGAGATCAAGGAAATAGCACTAGGTGGTAGTATCCTGTACAATTTCTTGTTCAAAGTAATAATAACACTACGAGTCCTAGACTCATATACAACATGACGTTTCCATAAATAAGGTTGGCCCAAAAGAACATCATGAACTTTGAGAGGAGCAACATCACAAAATACCTCATCTTTGAAGGGCTTGATGTCGTACGACAGTCGACACTGTTGGATAACGCGAAGATCGCTTCCTTGGCGGAGCCATCCAATGGTGTAGGGTTGTGGGTGCGGTGTTGTCGGCAGGGCCAGTCGCTTGATGAACTCTCCTAAGATGAGGTTCTTCTGGCTACCACTATCAATGATGAAGTGCATTGGGGTGCCTTTTACCCACATTTGTGAATGGAAGAGGCACTCTCCTTCTTCTGGCTCATCTAGTTCACCATGTTGGAGCTTGGTGGTAGAAACGGTGGCACTAGGTTCCACTTCAATGATCTGTCTTCCCATTTCTGGTTCTAACTCAGAGTTAGAACCTGCATCTGATTCAGTGACTTTCACTTCGGCCACCGGCGTCTGCTTTGAGTGGCAGTCAACAATGTTATGCCAATGACTCTTATGGAAGTCACACCACTTCCTGGTATCTTTCTTTTTCTTTTCGGTGTCCTTCTTTGATTGTGGCTTGGACTGGTTGTCCTGATACTGTCCATCTTTACTCTATCCTTTGTTCTATGGGTTGGAGCTTCCCTTTCCTGGCTTTTGTTGTGCGGGGTTCCCCAGCCCAAATTGTCGCGTCTTTTGTTTGAGCTTCTGCTCAATTTTGACAGCATATCGGTAGGCTACACCCAACGATGAGATGTACAAAAATTTCATTTCGGTCTGGATGTATCTATGCAGAGAACCATGATACTTGAGCACTAGATGTTGCTCTGAATCTTTGATACCCATCTTGGTGCATAAGGTATGGAAGATATTTGTGAAATTTGGCACTGCTTGGTCTCTTTCTTGCCGCAGTGTGGTCCATTTGGTATACAAGTCGTCATAACTTATGACAAGGTAGTATTGTTCCTTAATAGAATCCCTGAAGGATTCCCAGGTGGCTGCGACTGTAAATAATGAGGGTTCCTTTGTTTCCTTTTGCTCACAGAAAGTTTCCCACCAATCTTTGACATGGTAAATGGATTTGAGGAGTGCAAAAGTAATCTTTTCTCTATTCGAAAAGTTATGGACAGAAAAATACCCTTCTAGTAGATTCAACCACTTGTCTATAACATCTGTGTCTATCTGACCTTCAAATATAGGAATATCAAATTTTATTTGTACCTTGAAGGGGATGGTGCCTCGCTCGAAGAAGATGTGTCGCCTATTGGTAGCCGCCGAAGAATTTGTGCGAAATTATCTATCAGCTCGTTCCTCTGCTGCGTGAGGGATTCCTCAATCAACAATTTGAAAGGATCTCTTGTCCTGTCATATTTATTTTCTCCTTTCATGAGAGGTTGCTTGGGTGTGTGAGATATTTTTTCCTCAAGAGAAACAAGCTCGAGACCTAACTCTTTGTAGTCCGACCTCATTGGGGACATGCATTAAGCCGACAAGGAGTAGACCGCTCTAATACCACTGATCCAGATTTTATGAGCAGAACAAAATGACTACAAATTATTACCAGATGCTTAACACAAAATAACAGAGATACAGTAAAACTGGTTTTCTATTCAATAATGAAATAAGCTGTAATTGTAAAATGCAGCGGAAAACAAGCTTGTTGGAATGGTGGCAGCTTATCTCTGAGAATAGATGTGACGAATGTAATCATTCAAAAGAATATGATTACCATGAGGCTCTCAAGGCCTTTTTACAATAAATAGGAGTTTCAAAAACCCTAAACATCCAAAAACCTAACCCTAGGAGATGAAGCGCCAAAATTCATGTGGGCCCCATTTGGGTAAGTCTGTACATCAACTTCCCGGGGTCGTAACTTTTGCATACGATCTTCGTTTTAGGCATATGATATACCATTGGAAATATCTATCCGAGGACTACAACAGTTGCCTTGCGATTGCAACATACCCCAAAAAATGTCGTTTAGGGCCTCAAAAGGACTCCGGAAGTTCAGGACCCGAAAAACTGCTAAAAATAGTAAATTATCAAAATTGCTAGAAAGTTGTTTTGAGCCAGCTAGAAAGGTGGGTGGCCACCTATATCCACCTAGATCAAAAATATTTCATATTCTAACAGGTTATGGTCCCACACCTCCTTCATTTAGTCTAAATGCTAGAATGAAGCATAGCCACTAGGATATTGAGCTCGTTGAGGAACTTCCTCTAGGGTTACTAGCAGGAGCAGCTTCCAAAGACATTGGCGCTAGGGTTACAAGCAGAAGCAGTTGTAGAAACTCTAATATTAGATCCGACACCTTGTGATGGAGAATCTCGCTCAAAAATAAGATATTCAGATGCGCCCTAACTCAACGCACCTTTTGGCTCTCTCAAAAGAAAAAAATTACAAAGTTGAAGTTTTGGATCATGGCATGACCAGTTACCAGTCAACCAAAGACATGAGTGAAATTATGAGTCTTTTACATTACTCAGCACTTACTAGAACGATTGAAGATGACATGTGGATAATTGATAGTGGAGCTTCTAGGCACATGACGGGATATCAAGCCAAAATCTCAAATCTAAATGAGAAGAAGACCTCGTACAAGGTAGAGCTTGGAGACAAAACCACTTACCCCGTGGAAGGATTTGGACAAGACTCCATCGAAATGAAAACAGGTAACTATGTTCACTTATGAAATGTTTTATATGTACCTAGTTTAGAAAAGAATCTTGTATCAATATCTTGCCTAGAAGAAAAGGGAAACATAATAGATTTCGTGGATGGAAAGGTGTTATCATGGCATAAAGACTCCAGGATAGAGAATGCTAGGGTTATTGGAAATCGTGAAGGAATATGTATAGACTACTAGAACAAAATGAAGAAGCTCTTGTACACAACGAAGTCAACCCCAATGAGCTTTGGCACAGAAGGTACGTTCACATTAACCATCAAGCATTACCCTTTCTCAAAAGGATGGTTGAAGATATACCAGAGTTACAACCAACACATGAAGGAATCTGCAAAGGATGTGCTCTTGGGAAGAATATCAAGAAACCATTCTTAAGCAGCAACAATAGATCTAAGGAGATTCTAGATCTGATACACTCATATGTTTCCAGTCTGATGCCAGTAAAATATCTAGGAGGATCTTCTTACTACGAAATCTTCATAGATGAATATTCAAGAAAGACTTGGTTATATCTACTCAAGACAAAAGATGAAGTATTCAACAAGTTTCAAAAGTTCAAAGCAGAAATAGAAAATCTCACGAATAAGAAGATCAAGATGCTAAGAACCGATAATGGTGGAGAATACACATCAAAGGAATTCGTCGCATTCTGCAAATTGGCAGGGATTAGGAGGGAGCTAATTGTTCTTCATAATTCTCAACAAAATGGTGTAGTAGAAAGAAAGAATGGATCCATTGAAGAAACCGTAAAATCCTTACTAAATGATCAAGGTCTATCCATGTTCTTATGGGGAGAAGCAACAATCACAACAATATATGTGCAGAACATAAGTCCTCATCACATATTGAAGGACATGACACCAAAAGAAGCTTTCTCAGGTAAGAAACCCAATGTGGAAAATCTAAGAATATTTGGATGTCTTGTTTACTCTCACATTCCCAAGGACAAGAGGAATAAACTAGAACCTTCAGGAAAGAAAGGGATATTTGTGGGATAGACTGATTCATCCAAATCTTATAGAATATATATTCCAGAACAATAGAAGATCGAAGTTAGCAGAGACGTAACATTCAATGAAAATATGGCCTTCAAGAAATCCATAGAAGAAACTATAGAAGAAGAAGAAGATATTGAAGAACTTAACAAAGGAAGCACCAAAAATGAAAATGACGAAAAGGAACTACCTGATCATCCTATGGATCCATGTGAAAACATTGATTTAGATATCGTACCTAAGACCAAGAAAATACTAGCTTGGCTTGAAGCTACCTTACAAGATGCAGAAAGACTCAAGGTTCCAGAAGGAACATTCAAAAAGAGTAAAAGACCTAAATGATTCTCAAGTTATGCAACATACATGATGAAGCTTCTAGATGAAGAACCTACCACATTTAAAGAAGCAGCTCAAAAGGGACAATGGAAAGAAGCTATGACAGAAGAGCATCGATCCATTATGAAAAATGAGGTATGGGAAATTGTACCAAGACCTAAAGAAAAATCGATAGTAACTTCAAAATGGGTGTACAAGATCAAACATGCAGCAGACATAAGCGTGGATAAATACAAGGCAAGATTTGTAGCTATAGGGTTCTCCCAAAAGAAGGGAGAATATTATGATGAAACATTTGCTCCNAGAAGCAGCTCAAAAGGGACAATGGAAAGAAGCTATGACAGAAGAGCATCAATCCATTATGAAAAATGAGGTATGGGAAATTGTACCAATACCTAAAGAAAAATCGATAGTAACTTCAAAATGGGTGTACAAGATCAAACATGCAGCAGACATAAGCGTGGATAAATACAAGGCAAGATTTGTAGCTATAGGGTTCTCCCAAAAGAAGGGAGAATATTATGATGAAACATTTGCTCCGGTGGCTAGATATACTTCCATCAGAGCTATCATATCTCTTGTTGCTTCCATGGGATGGAACTTACATCAGATGGATGTAAAGACAGCTTTCCTCAATGGAGCTATTGAAGAAGAAGTATATATTGAACAACCTCAAGGGTTTGAGGTACATTCCAGAGATACTCACGTTTGGAGATTAAAGAAATCTCTATATGGACTCAAGTAAGCTCCAAGGGTTTGGTATGCCAGAATGGACATCTATCTAACGAGACTTGGTTTCTCCAAGAGTCATGCAGATTCAAATCTTTACTATAAAGTCATGGACAATGCACCTGTAATCCTACTACTATATGTTGACGATCTATTCATAACAGGTGAAGAGTCTCTCATCATCCAGTTCAAGAAGGAATTAGCTTATGAATTTGATATAAAATATCTAGGTCTCATGCATTATTACTTGGGATTAGAAGTATGGCAGAAGCATGGTGAAGTATTCCTTGGACAAGGAAAGTACACAATAAAGATCCTTCAGAAATTTGGAATGATGGATTGTAAGTCCATGGACACTCCTATGAATGTGGATATAAGAAAAGTGAAAGATCTAGATTATGATCCAGTAGACCCATCTCTATATCGACAACTAATTGGGTCATTGATGTATTTGGTAAATACTTGACGAGACACTTGCTTTGCTGTAAATACACTAAGCCAGTTCCAGGTGGAACCAATACATGAAAATTGGATAGATGCAAAGCATGTATTAAGATATATTCATGGGACAATAAACTATGGCTTGAGATATACTGCATCCAGTGATATCCAACTTCATGGATTCATAGACTCTGATTGGGCAGGAAGTTGAGAAGACAGAAAGAGCACTTCAGGTATGTGTTTAAGCTTGGGCTCCGCTATGATATCTTGGGGCAGTAGGAAACAAATGTTTGTCGCACTCAACACAGTAGAAGTAAAGTATATGGCAGCATGTGAAGCATGCACAAAAGCAATATGGTTAAGAAAGTTAATCTTTGATTTATTTGATCAGATTCTAGAATCGACCATAATATATTGCGATAATCAGAGTTGTATAAGATTATCAGAACATCCTGTGTTTCAGGAAAGGTCGAAACACATTGAGATCAAATACTACTTTATTTGAGATAAAGTCTAGGAAGGAGAGGTAAAGCTCAAGTATATCCCCACTGACGAGAAGACAACATATATCCTAACAAAACCTCTATCCAGAATAAAGTTTTCATATTTCCGAGAGAAGATGGGGATTTTGGAAATAACTCCCTTAGTTGAAAGGGAAGAAATGACTCTTCAGGTTGGGAGGGAGCACTAAAAATATTATTGAAGACATTTATTTTCGAGATTGAAAAATAGCCCAGTTGGGTAGATTCTTTCATGTTTTGAAAGTGGCTTGATATTTATGACAGACAACGATTTCCCATTGTGGTTAACATGGGAAATGGTCTAGATTGTTGATGTATCATAGAAAAYAACTTGCCATTGTGGTTAACATGGGGATTGGTCTAGGGCAGTCTCTCTTCTTGAGGGTTACTCAAGAAGACTGGCCCACCTCACCGGACAACTATTTCTCATTATGGTTAACATGAGGAATGGTTTGTTTTGGAGGTTGATACAGGATATTCTTTTCCTCTTGTGGTTACCAGAGGAAATGGTCGGGACAGTCATTCCTTAGGGTTTATACATTCTCTCCAAGGTGCACTTTGATTAGTGTAGGAAGAATGGCCCAGGGTGGGGAATGGTCCAGGCTCAACAATCATGGATAGACATTCCTTAAGGTTTATACATTCTCTCCAGGGTGCACTTTGATTAGTGTAGGAAGAATGGCCTAGGGTGAGAAATGGTTCAGGCTCAGAAATAAAAAACAATGATTCTTCCTTGTTTGAGAAGAATAGGGGAGATAGCCCATTGCTAATGTTCTATACTGAGGGCATATATTCTTTCAGATCTCACAGATGTAAGTGAAATATTGGCCCAGATGGTTCATTTTATTTTTTAACAATATTTTTTGTTCAGGTTTTCATCAGATGATTTTTATGGAGACTACATGTCTCCAGATAGTAGAGATATACTACTGTGGTGGATATGTTCCACTGATTGTGAATATGTGTCACAGTTTGAGTAGTTGTGTACTATCGTGGATAGACACAGTTGTGTTCTATCAATTGATATTGTACCAGTTGTCATAGGAGATTATCCAGTTGGATAATAATGACGGTGCTTGTGATACTACCAATTGAATGGTCTATTTTTGCTCTAGACCATACCTCCCTATCTAGGAGGGAGTGTTGATATTATGGTAGCTTTGAGAGGTATGAATCTCTATTGTGACCTTTGAAAAGATTAGAATGTTCTGGAAGGAAGCAAAGAAATGAAGGAAACCCTAGACAAGATGTCGGCTGTAGAAATATAATTATTATGAATTAATTAGTTCGCGGAAGGAGAAGTCGGCCCTAGTAATTCTGCTAGAACCACTATAAATACAGGGCGTTAGTCTCTCATTTGACACACTTCTCAGCAGTTGCAGAGAGCCAATTCTGCACAGTGTAGTTGCAGTCTTGTGCGCAAGTCCTGGGGAAGGTACTGTACCAACTTTTGGGTGGGACTCTCTGATCAGATTGGTTACTTCTTGCTTGGTGCATTATCCTCTCTTGGCTATTGGATTGCTACCAGGATTCTCTTCTCTGTCAAGTTCAAGGTGCTCGTAGGGTAGCTTCATCCTATGGTTGGGTGACAAGGGTATTGTCAATGGTAAAACGAGCACAATCTTTCATATTCTAACAAATTCCTCATGCCTTTCACCATTAATGATGATATTTTCAAAGTCTGCACAAAAAATGTTAGCATTAAACATACTTAATGCATATTGGGAAAAGCATGAGAATGGCGGGGACAAACGAAAACAATTTTTAATATGGATCTTTTCATAAACTCGCCAACCCGAGAACCCACAGTTATGGATGATAAAAAATAAGTTAAGTGTAGAAAGGTGATTGGTCGGACTTGCATTAAGGAGAAATAAAATACTTAGGGGCTCAACACCCGCAACAAATTTGATGGTCACAATGTAGATCACAGAACTTTGGGTGCAAAGTGGAGATCAAGGAACTTGGAGGATGAGAGCTTGAACTTGTGATCCTATGAAGTTGGAAAAATTGTCTGAGTGTAATGTAGCACGGCGATCGGTCAAACTTATGACATAGGAAATTGGATGGAGATGAAGTTCCACGAACCGACGAACCCGTCGATTTTTGAAATACGACTAAGTATGGTAACTAGAAAGGGATAGAAGAAGGGAAAAAAGAAAGAGGGAAACAAGGGGAGGTTGAGAAGAGAAAAAAGAAATGAAAAAGAGAAGTTGGGAAAATATAAAGGGGAAGGAAAAATATGGAAATGGGAAATGACCTCAACAACTGGCTCTAAATGTGGGATGATAAACCCTGTGGGTTGTCAGGAATCCATAATCTTCATGACTAGGTGCTTCCATCTATTTGGATATGGAGTCAAAGGTAAGAATATATAAACTAAGTAAAAGAAAAATATATACAAGGAAATGAGAAAAAATTTAGGTGAAGAAACCTTTCAAATGTTTCCCATTAACAGGCAGCATTAACATTTTACCCTTCATATCTTTGAGCATATGAGAATTAAAACCCAAGATATTTTCAATGATGTATGGTCCAATCCATAGTGATTCGAATTGTGTGTGCATCACTGGTTTCTCCTTAGATTTGTTCCATAGTAACACCAGTTCATTTAGATTTGTGAATACTAGCGTGGCCAAACTTGGTGTGATCGCTATACCGCAAAGCAGAGAGCAAGTGCATATTAGCGTGATTTTTTGTTTGGAGCACGTTTGGGAGATTGTTATTGGGGTGGTGGAAGAGACAGAGGATCAACATTTGGTTTGGTTTTGAAGAGAAACAACAGAGCAGTTTGGAATGGAATTGAACATTGGATAGATGAGTCTAGAAGAGAATATTTTGGGGATGGAAGGGAGAAGTGATGAGAAGAGCACTGAGAAAATTGGGTTTGAGGCTGAATATTGGATGAGAGAAGGGAGATTGAGGCTGAATAGAGCAGATTTGGGCTTGTTGCAAGAGAGTGGGCTTGTACACAAACAAGCAAAGAGCATAGCATCTCAAACCATGTAGATAATTTGTTAAGAGAGCATAGAAATGTTTGTAATAAATAACTTGCTAGTAAAAAATGTGTTTGTAATAAATAATTTATAGTATAATTTACTTTATATATTTGTTTGTAATAAATAATTTGATATTTACAATTTTATTTATTTTGTGTTTGTATTAAATTGTTTTTAAATTATAATAAATAATTCACTTACTAACAAATGTTGTTTGTAATAAATAATTTGATATTTTCTTTGAATTTACTTGCTTGTTTTTTAAGTGTAATAAATAATTCATTTACTAACAAATGTGTTTGTAAGAAATAATCTGATACTCTTTGAATTTACTCATTGATGTGCTTGTAATAAATAATTAAATTATTAACAAAATGTTGTTTGTAATAAATAATTTGATATTCTCTTTGAATTTACTTAGTTGTTTTTGAAGTGTAATAAATAATTCAATTACTAACAAATGTGTTTGCAATAAATAATCTCGTAATAGCCCGCACGGGTGTAGACGGATTGGCAAGTGTCGTGTAAATTGAAGGAAATTTGTAAAATGAAGTCTCATGTTCGATTTTCCTCGTGCACCATTCTTGCGGGCTGGGTGGTTGCACCTGGGGTTATAGCGAGTAGAGAACCGCGAGTTGCAGATTCCCCCAGTAAAAAATAAAATAAAATAAAATAAAAAAATAATAATAATCTCATACTCTTTGAATTTACTTATTTATGTGTTTGTAAAAAATAAATCACTTACCAACAAATGTTGTTTGTAATAAATAATTTGATATTCTCTTTGAATTTACTTATTGATGTGTTTGTAATAAATAATTCACTTACTAACAAATGTTGTTTGTAATAAATAATTTGATATTATTTGAATTTACTTTTTTTTCCATGAAAAATTGCACTTTATATATATATTGATATAAACAACATATATTGAATTTACTTATTGATGTGTTTGTATTACTAACAAATGTTGTTTGTAATAAATAATTTGATATTCTCTTTGAATTTACTTACTTGTTTTTGAAGTGTAATAAATAATTCATTTAATAATAAATGTGTTAGTAATAAATAATCTCATACTCTTTGAATTTACTTATTGATGTGTTTGTAATAAATAATTCACTTACTAACAAATGTTGTTTGTCATAAATAATTTGATATTCTCTTTGAATTTACTTAGTTTTTTTTTAAGTGTAATAAATAATTTTAAATTGTTTTCGAGGTATAATAAATAATTCACTTACTAACAAATATTGATTGTAATAAATAATTTGATATTTTTTTAAAATTTACTTAGTTGTTTTTTAAGTGTAATAACTAATTCACTTACTAACAAATGTGTTTGTAATAAATAATTCACTTATTAACAAATATTATTTGTAATAAATAATTTGATATTCTCTTTGAATTTACTTAGTTGTTTTTGAAATGTAATAAATAATTCACTTACTAACAGATGTGTTTGTAATAAATAATATGATACTCTTTGAATCTACTTATTGATGTATTTGTAATAAATAATTTGATATAGTGTTTGAATTTATTTACCGTGTTATGTGTTTGTGACAAATAATTTGATTTTTTGTTTGAATTTACTTACTAACATAATAGTTTGAAATTACATTATAATTTATATTATGTATTTGTATGTAATAAATATTTTGATATTTTCAATTTTTCAATTTTCAAGTGTAATAAATAATTCAATTACTTACAAATGTGTTTGTAATAAATAATTCACTTACTAACAAATGTTGTTTGTAATATATAGTTTGATATTCTCTTTGAATTTGCTTAGTTGTTTTTTAAGTGTAATAAATAATTCACTTTCTAACAAAATGTGTTTGTAATAAATAATTTGATATTCTTTGAATTTAACTATTCATGTGTTTGTATTACTAAAAATATTGTTTGTAATAAATAATTTGATATTCTTTTTGAATTTACTTTGTTGTTTTTGTGTTTGTATTAAATTGTTTTTCGAAGTATAATAAATAATTCACTTATTAACAAATGGTGTTTGTAATAAATAATTTGATATTCTCTTTGAATTTAGTTGTTTTTGAAGTGTAATAAATAATTCACTTATTAATAAATGTGTTTGTAATAAATAATCTGATACTCTTTGAATTTACTTATTGATGTATTTGTAATAAATAATTCACTTTTTTTTTGTAAGTAAGAAAAGTATATATTAAAAGCCTTCTAGAGACAGAGTGTTATGACATAGTACAGAGAGAACCAAGCTGAGACACGAGACTGCCCCGACAGAGGGGAAACCAGTCCTTGTACCCATGCAGTTTAAAACTTAACAAAAATAGTGTCTAGCGTTTGAAACAGAAACTACAACGATATCACCCATATACTGGTGAGAAAGGTTAAGTCTCAAAAAGCTACTAACCATCTGTAATATAATAGAACAAAATATACTATCTAGACACCTAGCTGAGCTGCCCAGTTGCGCTCCTGTCCCACTTCGTCCATAGCCTCGTCTGCGCTTTCTCGATTGGCATCTGTCACTGCCCCCGGAGCTGCTCGGGGTGCTACGTCTAGCCCCAACTCTAACTCTTCGTCCTTTTCCTCGACCGGCATCTCCATTGGAGCATCCTCATCCGAGCTAGGGATAAGTGAGCTCTTCAGAAAGGAGAGAGTCTGAATAAATATATCTACCTTGGCTCCGGTGTCCTGTAGCCGAAAATTGAGATCGTCCACTTCCTGGCGAATTTCGAAAATGAGATCATAGAGGGTCGTCATGCTATCCCACAGCTGGATATTGGTGAAGGGGCCACGGGAAAGAGGCCCAGCCTCGCGAGAAGAATGCTGAGAGTGGGAGTCTGGGTCGGACGCCGAGTCAGAGGGACTGTGGGCATGGCGCCGGGGGGGGCTAGATAATATGGGCGCCAAGGCTCTGCTAGTAGAATGCGTATTAATCCTGCCACGAGAGTGAGCTGAAGGATGTCCAAGGTGGCACTGGGAGGAGGAGGTAATGGAGGGCGAATCCGAAGGGGAGATGGAGGGGCGTCGAGGCTTCCAGGCCGAGCCCCATCGAGGTCTTCCCCTTGGACGAGTCATGGTCCAACCCACTCTGCGAACAGAAACAGTCCCGATTGCAAAACGAGGACGAAGGGTCAGGGAAAATGCAGGGCTGAGCTCGGCCTCGAAAACATTTTGAGCAGAATCACACCATTTCAAATGCAGAGAAAGCTCTATGGGAGGTTGACAATAACAAATACACAGCACTGCCATCCCAGCCATATCAAAAAAATCGGAGGGGAGGGACGCTTGAATTAAAGCTTGCATTAATGCTCGTGTGCGTTGAGTTGCAGGTTGAATAAATTACAATGAGGGTGGCACGGGGCCTTCACGTGCCCCCGTGTCCTGGTGGCTATTGCCCTCATCCGCCGATCGCTGCGTAGCACGCACTATCACCCCATCCGGGGGTAATAAATAATTCACTTACTAACAAATGTTGCTTGTAATAAATAATTTGATATTATTTTTGAATTTACTTAGTTGTTTCTGTGTTTGTATTAATTTTTTTTTTAAGTATAATAAATAATTAATTTACTAACAAATGTTATTTGTAATAAATAATTTGATATTCTTTTTTAATTTACTTAGTTGTTTTTGAAGTGTAATAAATAATTCACTTACTAACAAATGTGTTTGATTGGCTGAACCATACTGGAAAGTTCCACTAGATTGCTCTATTGGCATGGATGGATCACATCAGATTATTACAACGCCACTTCAAGAAGATTACTTTCATCCATACCTATCAACAGTTGTTATCCAAGACAACTCTACAGAAAACTCCAAGACAACTCTACATAAAACTGGATGGCCACGAGGGGCCCACACACTTCATCAAAATATTCTAAATCTGGAGGCACTACCTCTATTGGCTTCTATATGTCACGATTTCATCCTTATCTAATGCATTTTATTTCTAACAAGCCTGGATTTTCTTTGTAATCTGAAAAAAACCTTTCTCCATAGCAATTTTTCTTTCACCTACTCATTGGTATGTAGACTAATTGTAGGAGAAAGATTCTCCTTGTTATCCACAATCCTATTGAGCGTAAAAATTATATCTCCATAATATAATTGAGTAATTTTTTTCTCCTGAAAAAATAAATGTGTTTGTAACAAGGGTTAGGGACTCAGTTAATTGGGAAATACATGTTGAACAATGAAACTTAATATAACTAAATGTACAAGTTATAAAATTAGAACTCCTGATTTAATACCGTAAAAATATTTCTTTTAACAAAACCTACAAGAATTTGTAGAAAGTTGGAAACTCGAATACCTTTCTTTTGTATTTCTTTTGTATTGGCCATGATCGAGAAACCCTAAAATGAGATTTTTAGTAAATTATTTTAACCTGTATAAAGAAAAATGAGATTTTTAGTATGGTGTAAGTTTGAACTGAGGTTTAAAGAAATAATTAAAGCATTAGTAATTTACCTTCAGATCCTAAAGGATTTTTTCCAGTAAAGTCGGGAGTACGCAAAAGCAGTTCCTGTAGGTTAAACACGTGATGGGAAAATGTAAGCACATATGTGATTATGAAAGGTTAAATAACTAACTAATATAAAACAGATTTGCATACCTGTGTTGACCTCAATATGGAATCTTGAAGAGTAGATGGAAGCATAATAAGAGATGAAACCTCAATAATTTTGATGGGTTTCATCATGAATAATAGAGACCCATCATTAGAATGATATCCAGGAATTATATGCAATGAAATGAAGCATAAAACAATTACATAATTAATGATTAGAGAACAATTATATAATAATTATATAATGCTTGAGCATTTTATATAGATCTTTTATGGATAACTTCATTCTCAAATAACATGATTACATTATCTCGGTCAATATTTTCTTTCAACCGTGGTGACTTTTTTTCGATTTTCTAGAATGAGGGTCAAACCCATCAATATAGACAAGATGGAAAATAATAAACAATATTTAATGAAGAATTTCTTCATGCTTTCTTTCGTTTTTGTTAAAACATGTACTTCTTGTTTGAGATGGTTTAACTAAGCCTTTATGTCAATGTAAAGAAATGTTTCAATCCTTTGTTACACCGATAGGCGTTCTTCTATGGGACTTGCTTGATTAATCATCCTTTTAATTACTAAATTTAATCTGATGGTCAGGAATTCAAGATGCTGGTATATTCTTCGTTTTACATTCAAATGGATGAATAAGATTTGTGTAGTTAACTCTCTTGCATTTATCAATTCATTCGTTTATCATGTTTACTTTTTCACTTTTACAAAACATGATTAGAAATTTACTAGATCAACTTATCAATTGCCACGAATCATGATTTAATAAATCCAAACAAAATTACTTCAATTTAACATTTACCCAACATCAATTTACGTGGCATATCCTTACTTATCTCTTCATGTCCGCTAGGTTTGGCCATCTCTTTCATAGATGTATGGATCACTCGATTGGCGTTTCACATGTAATAGATGTGCGTGGCAATCTCCCATAGATGTATGGATCACAGGTGTTATTTTCCACTAACGTTTCATATTTACCTAGACTGGATGCGCATGGCAATGGAGGACCAGGTGTCCTAACGTGTTATTTTGCAGTGGCATTTCATATTTACTTGGACATGGATGAGCGTGGAGATGAAGGACCAGGTGTCCTAAGGTGTTATTTTGGAATTCAGCCATGTCTAAGTATGCCAAGAGATGTATCCGCCATTTCAGTATGCCACGAGAGGCCAGGGAAAGGAGTGGATTAGCCTGCATATTTTGTTTACCTGTAGTAATGTTTCAAAGGCATGTTGAAAATTTATTTCTGCACAGACGTGGTGATAAGAAGAGAAGTGGCAATACATATAGGTGACCATTTATTTCTGCGCAGATTTTCATGATGTGATAAGAAGAGAAGTGGCAATACATATAGGTGACCATTTCTTTCTGTTTATTTTATTACATATCAAGAGAGGATACCATTGTTGATTTCTAACACAATTCTTGTGCAGCAACAAAAGACACAGGAGGTTGATTACAAATTTTCGCTGCAAACAAACACATTGAGGTATATTAATATCTATTTTCTATGAATTGATGTGCTCCTTTTTAATATGAATTGATATGCCTCTATTTTCTATGTTCAGATTTATATTCGCCAGGAGCCGGTTGCATGTAATCGACAGGGTTCGGCATTTGTGCCAGGGGTAATCGCCTATTAAATAGTGATTAAACACTGATGAAATTCATCCTCACAACAACCCATCTCCTAAATTACATTAATCTTTTTAATGTATACCCGAGTTCTGAAGAGATCCTCCTGTGATCGCTGAGTGCGATGGTGTTGACATGCGTTATGAACAGTTTTATGCATCGATTTCTATAGTATTTACAAAATATTTGAGTTGTAATAAATATAATTGAATGTTTGTTTATATGTATTTAATGGTGCATACACTACACTGTTGCTCCATTAAGATAAGGTTGATAGACCTATATTTAACGAACAAACATGGAAGTTTTGGGAAAATCCAAGCCAAAGCTTACCATGGTGTTGAATGGTTATCCAGTGGGTTTGATCAAAGCTTACCATGGTGTTGATTCGGCTTATGTGGTTATCCACTGGGTTTGATCATAACTTACAAACGTGCAAATGAAAGGAAGCAAGCGAGAAGGAACCATTCAATTCAACATATCCGGCTGATCAGAAAAAGGGGGAGAGGAGGTCGCCCCGCACAAGTTGTTTCCTGAACATGTACAGTGTCTGTATTCATTTCCAACGCATTTAATGCTTCATTAACCATATTAATAATGCTTCCCAGTGACTATATTTATTTTTAATGCTTCTTTTAAGCATATTAATAATGCTTCTGAAGGGCCACATATATATGATATTTTCATCGTAAAGATTGACCGCATCATGGAACCAACGTTGCGTCTGTCAGTGATAATATATTAATCAACATCTGAGTCCTGAGTCCCGACTCCCGACAAACACAAGGTTGCAAGTTGTGTGGATGTTTTGTTCTTTTCTTCTTTCAAACATTTTAAAATAATGTAATGATATGCTGAAGCAATAATATTAGACTGAATTGAAGGCGGAGGCAGCGAGCAGATATCCTGTGCATTTAATATAGACAACTTCTATTCAAAATTATGAAAACACAAAATTCAAAATTATGAAAACATTATGAGTCTCCTCCGTCGTCCTTTTCATTGAAAATATGGTTCTCGAATTTCATACTTCACCCTTTGGAAAACATCGGTCATGGTTTATGGTTCACATATGTTATACTTTGCTTTGAAAATATTATGATTTCATATTATGATGTCTCGTAAGTTAATTTTTATTATTTTATGATTTGATATTATGATTTCTCATAATATTAATGGCGTCGATAGGAGAGATTAGGCTCACAATATGAGAGATTAGGCTCATAATGATTTTTATTAGTAATTGAAATGGAGAGATTAGATTCACATTTACCTAACTTTTCATACAAAATTTAGATAATAATGAAAAATTATTAATTTATGTTAGGGTTAAGTTTATTAATATTATTAATAATAATTTATTAATCACAATATTAATATATAATAATATTTTTTTTAATTTATTAATAAAATATTATTAATATTAATGTGATAGTCATAACTATATTCATTAATAATCTTATTAATAAAATAGTATTAATACTTTAATGTTATTATATATAATACATTTATAAATATTAAGTAATAATAAAAAAAACAATTAACTTTATTATTGGTTATTAATAATATAAGTAATTAATTATATTATAAAAGAGTTCTTTTAAGAGTATACATGTCTTTTATATAATGTTTATTAATTAATATTAATGATTTATAGTTAGCAATACTATATTAATATTATATTATAGTTAATGGTTATTAGGGTTAGTATACACATGTCCTTCATATAATAACTATTAAATGATATTAATGCTTAATTATGTTAGAATAATGTATTAATAATATATTAAGGTGAATGGTAATTAGGGTTTGGGTTATTAAGGTTAGTGTTATTAGGATTGTTAAAATTATTAAGGATGATTAAAATAGTTATTATTAATATAAAGGAGTTTTAATTATTATTATTAGTTAATAATAATAGTAGTAACTATTAATATTATTAATACTACTTTATTAATAATCATTAATACATATCAATAATTTATTAAATTTATTAATAAAATATTATTAATACTTTATTAATAGTAAAAATTATAGACATTACAAATATTATCAATAAAGTAATTTTAATACTTTGTTGTTATTATACATGATACATTAATAATTAATAATTAATGATTCTTAAATAATAATAATAATTAACTATATTATTAGTTATTATGAATATACATAATTAGTTATATTATACAAAGAGTGTTATAAGACATCTATTTATTTTAAGGATTAGAAAATATGGTTTAATGAGTGTGTGGAATTTATTCTTTTTAATAAGGGGTTTTAATAAAAGTTTTATATGTGTTTGTCTATGTGGAATTTAATGAAAGTATTGTATGGGTAGGAGACTTATTTAGAACAACTAAAAATCATCATCTATAAAGTTAAAGATGATTTTTTATCAATCTTTTTAGAATAAGTATGATTCTAAGTTTGTTTCTATGTAATAAATCAAATGACTTCAAAATTCCTATCTTTGTGACAAATGAGACACTTTGTTATATTTTCTTCAAAAACACGGAGAAAATTTTCTTTCCATAATGTGTGGAACATGAACCAACCTTGTCATGTGACAAAAATAACCAAATGTTGTAATATGAAAAGTAAATTCAAAATTGCAATATGAGTAACATAGTATTGTTGCAATGTGACCATCATAGTCCTATTGTCGCAATGTGATGAATATAGCCCCATCATAGCTTCGTTTTCATTGTCACATTTTGACTAACATAGTAACATAGAAAGGTTATGAACCTAGCCATATTTCTAGAATGTAACAAACATAGCTTCGTCGTCGCAAAGTGACAAAAAATTACTATTGTTGCAATGTGATGTGAAACAAATATCCTAACATCATAATGTGTGAAACATTTTGAAATGTTGCAATATGAAAAACATATGCCTCCTTGTCGCAATGTGACACAAATATCCTAATGGCATAATGTGAGAAACAATTGTAAATTTCGTAATATGACAAACATAATCTGTTGTCCCAATGTGACATAAACAACCTAATTTCACAATGTGACAAACATATCCCAACATTGCAATGAGACGACCATTCCTTAACGTTGTAATGTGACAAGCATAACCCGATATCAAAATGTAATAAACCTATTCTAATGCCATAGTTTGATAAGAAAAAACACTATGTTGCAATGTCATGACCATATAAAGGACATGTGTGTACTAACAAAATCATTAATATGATTTAATATTACCATATTTATGCTTTATGACATAGTCTTGTCGTCACATTGTGATGAACCTAGCCCTCTCATTGCACAATGTGCCAAACATTTTCAAACGTCGCAATGTGACGAATATAATGCCTTCTCACAATTTGATGTGCAGAACCCATTGTCGCAATGTGACAAACGTATCCCTACATTGCAATGAAATGAACATTTGCTAACGTCACAATGTGATGAACATAAACCACTTTGATATGTGACATTCATGCTCTTACCTCATTATTTTACAAAACTCTTTCCTTTGTGACAATGCAACGAAATTTCTGACATCGCAATGATATGCACATAGACTCGTCATCACTATATGATGAACCATAGCACCACGGTGTGATATACGTGGATATTCTGACGTCAAAATGTGACAAACATTTCCAAACATTATACGCCACATTATAACGACCAGTTTCCCAACGTCGCAATAGTAAAAGATGATTCTACACTGTGTCAAGTGTTTCCAAACATTGCATTATGATGAACATTTCCCTGCATCGCATTGTGATGAACATTTCACAACGTCGCAATGTGACGACCATTTCCCAATGTCACATTGTGACGAACGTTTCTCATCGTCACAATGTGTCAAACATTTCCCTTTTGTTATCAATGTCCTTAGGAAAAATACAAATCATTGTCTAAAAAGTAAAACATGATTCCATACATCTCATTGTGACTAACATTTCCATTGTATTATGATGAACATTTCCATTGCATTGTGACTAACATTGAATTATGATGAACATTTCCCTATGTCACATTGTGAAGAACATTTCCCAATGTCGTAATGTGATGACCATTTCTCAATGTCGCATTATGGCGAACATTTCCCATCGTCACAATGTGACGAAAATTTCCCTTTTGTTATCAATGTCTTTAGGAAAAATATAAATCATTGTCTAAAAAGTAAAACATGATTCCATACATCTCACTGTGACTAACATTTCCAAACGTCCCACTCTAATGAACATTTCCTAATGTCACGATGTGATGAACATTTTCATACGTCGCAATATGACAAAAAATTATTGACACCACAATCTAACGACCATTTTCCCAACGTCGCAAAAGTAAAAGATGATTCTACACTATGTCAAGTGTTTCCAAACATTGCATTATGATGAACATTTCCCTACGTCACATTGTGATGAACATTTCCCAATGTTGCAATGTGACGACCATTTCCCTATGTTGCATTGTGACGAATGTTTCCCATCATCACAATGTGACGAGCATTTCCCTTTTGTTATCAATGTCCTTAGGAAAAGTATAAATCATTGTCTAAAATGTATAACATGATTCCATACATCTCATTATGACTAACATTTCCATTGTATTATGATGAACATTTCCATTGCATTATGATGAACATTTCCCAACGTCGCAATGTGATGACCATGTCCCAATGTCACATTGTGACAAATGTTTCTCATCGTCGCAATGTGACGACCATTTCCCTATGTCGCATTGTGACGAACATTTCCCATCATCACAATGTGACGAGCATTTCCCTTTTGTTATCAATGTCCTTAGGAAATGTATAAATCATTCTCTGAAATGTATAACATGATTCCATACATCTCATTGTGACTAACATTTCCATTGCATTATGATGAACATTTCCCAACAGCGTTATGTGACGACCATTTCCCAATGTCACATTGTAACGAATGTTTCCCATCGTCACAATGTGATGACCATTTCCCTTTTGTTATTAATGTCCTTAGGAAAAATATAAATCATTGTCTAAAAAGTAAAACATGATTCCATACATCTCATTGTGACTAACATTTCCATTGCATTACGATGAACATTTTCATTGCATTGTGACTAACATTGCATTATGATGAACATTTCCCTATGTCGCATTATGACAAACATTTTCCTACGTCGCATTCTGACGAACATTTCCCAATGTCACATTTTGACGCACGTTTCCCATCTTCACAATGTGACGAAAATTTTCTTTTTGTTATGAATGTCCTTAGAAAAAATATAAATCATTGTCTAAAAAGTAAAACATGATTCCATACATCTCATTGTGACTAACATTTCCAAACATCGCACTCTGACGAAGATTTCCCAATATCGCGATGTGATGAACATCTTCGAACGTCGCGATGTGACAAAAAATATTTAATA
>JASDQU010751358.1:24646-37107 GCA_032191745.1 Picea mariana | reverse complement strand
GTAGGTAGGAAAGTCTGAAATCAGAAGTTACGATAAAGTATTTGTTGGGATTTAGGGAATTGGGTTTTCGACATTCTCGTTGACAAGTGGCAGAACACTCTACATTAGAAGTACCGAAATCACGAAACACAAAGGAAATTGAGGAAGTGCGTTTCGGCATTTCGGAAAAATGGGGTTTGGGAATTCGGAGGTCGTAGTGACACAAGGTTAGGGTCAAGAGTTTCAAACTCCCAGTACCCAAAAACCCGAAATAGAGGGGGCTGTCAAAATGTGGTTCAAGTTCCGAAACCTGGAAAAGGTGACAGGTGGCAGGAGACCACGTCAGGAGCAAAGAATAGTTCGAGGGGACACTTGAAAAGTCAGGAGCCCTCTTGACAAGATTCTCGAAATCCCGGAAGAGGAAAAACCCATTTCGACATTTCAGAGATTCGGGTTCCGGAAGGTATAGGAGACAAAGAGTTCGAGAACAAGCCTTACGAACTCCCGGTACACAAAATCGCAGTAACCGTTGGATCAAAGGGAAGAACCACAGCCGTTGATTTTCCTTGGAAGCGGAACAATAGTGTTTCGGGATTCAGCATATTGGGAACCTTGTTGACAAAGGGATGAGACATAGTGCTAAGGAAATCCCGAAGTCGCGAAGTGTAGTAAGGCTGAGGGTGGACTTTTCGGGATTTCGGTAATTCTAGTTTCGGGACCCTAGGAGTCGAGAGGTAGAGTTGCATGACATCGTGACTCCCGAAACCGTGAAGAGTGAAAAGATGAAATCAATGGCAAGGTGAGTCGAGATTTTGGTATTTCGGGTTTCGGAGGTTGAAGGGACAAGGCACTCAACAACGGATTTTGTGAAATCGCCAAATACAGTATCCCGAAAAGAAAAAGGAAAAATTCTCAATGACAGTTGGGGTTTGATCGCAGGGTTTATGCTGGTGAGTGATCGCGCAGGCATAACTCAGGAGGGCCTGTGAACTATACTCGGAGAGGGTAGTGAATAATTCCCTGAGAGGAAATTAGGAGGGTCAGTCAGACTCTAAGGGCTGAAGTTGAAAGATCCTGTGTAGACCTCGACCTGAGGGTTGGGGGTTTGCGTCAATGTGGTATCAGAGCTTAGAAAGATTTCTTTACTTTCTGTAGCAGGGAAAAGAGGAATTTTGCAGCCATGCTGCTGAGAAGAAGAGACAGGAAAATACGTGACCCACCAGAGGAAAGGGAAATTCCAAGAAGAAGAGTCAAACAATTACCTGATCCGACAAGGGAAAGAGAGATGCGTGAACTACATGCCAGGCTTGATGCCATGGAAAAAACACAGAGGCGCATAGTTGACAATGGGGATATCAGCGAATCTAAAAGTGAAAGTGAAGCTGGAAATGAAGAAGNTTCTAGACTGGATTAGAGACCTGGATAAATATTTTGACTATGAGGATGTAGAGGAGGACAAGAAGGTCAAGCACGCTGTTACCAGACTTAAAGGGCATGCAACATTATGGTGGGATGAAATGCAGGCTGATAGACGCTGCAAAGGTAAGTAGAAAATCAAGATTTGGGATAGAATGGTTGCGAAGATGAAGGCAAAATTCATACCCAAGGATTATCAAATTACACTGTTTCGGAGAATGCAGAATTTGAGATAGAAATTGATGACAGTGAAAGAATACACTGAAGAGTTCTAAAGGATAAACATCATAGCAGGTCATCGGGAAAGCGATGATGAAAAAGTTTCCAAGTATATGAATGGTCTGAGATATGACATTCAGGACGAGATGAGCATGATGACCATTCAGATGGTGGAAGATGCTTATCAGATGGCTCTGAAAGATGAAGAGAAGTTGAGCCGAAAGAAAGGTCAAAGAGGCCGAGGTAGAAGTCAAGCCAGGGGAAAAACAATTGCCCAGGACAAGAATCTGAAACCTTAAGAAGAGTGGAAGAAATCTCAAACTCAAACTGAGAGAGGTGGAAGCTCACGGAGAGGAAAGTATGTTGATAGAAACATTTTTCCTTGAGCTAGAGGAAGAGGAAGAGGCAGAGGTGGAGAAATAAAATGCTTTACCTATGGAAAAAATGGACAGAAATCTTATGAATGTATAGATAAGAAGAAAGAAGGAGGTGAAACTCACATTGCCGAAGCTCAAGCACGGAATGTTGAGGCAGAAGATGCTGAGGGTGGAAGATCACAGATGATTAGAAAAGTTCTCTTAATGCCAGAGAAGGAGGCAGAGAACCCAGCCCAAAGGAACAAACTTTTTCGAACTACTTGAAAGAACAAAGACAGAGTATGAAAAGTCATCGTGGACAGTGGTAGCACAGACAATCTCATTTCTACAGAGATGGTAGAAAAGCTGGAGCTGGAGATTATTGAACATCCAAGCCCATACAAAGTTTCATGGCTACAAAAAGGACATCAGGTAAATGTCACTAAACAATGTTTAGTTGAATTTAAAATAGGAGGATATAAGGATGAAATATTATGTGATGTCATTCCCATGGATGTTTGTCATCTATTGCTGGGTAGACCATGGAAATATGACATGAATGTGATTCATGATGGGAGAAATAACACATACACCCTGGAGAACAATGAGAGAACTCACATGTTGTTGCCAATTAAGGATAAAGAAGTGAAACCAGAGGTGAGCAACACTGTACTTCTCATGAGTGGGAAGGAACTTCCTAAGGAGGTTAAGAAGAAGGAAGATACACAATTCATTTTGGTTAGGAAGCCTAGAATTGTTTTAACCAGTACAAGAGTGGATGATTTACCAAAGGAAATCCATAAGTTGCTGGAAGAGTTTGTTGATATAGTAGTGGATGAACTACCTTGTTCGTTGCCACCGATCAGGAGTATAAGTCATCACATCGATCTTATACCTGGAGCTAGTTTACCAAACAAAGTAGCGTACAGATTGACGCTGCAAGAGAATGAAGAGGTAAAGAGACAGGTCCATGATTTAATGGACAAAGGGTTGGTTAGAGAAAGCTTGAGTCCATGCGTTGTTCCACCAGTGCTTAGCCCAAAGAAATATGGGGGCTGGAGGATGTGTACAGACTCGAGGAAAATCAACAAGATTACCATCATATATATATTTCCTTTGCCAAGGATGGATGATTTGATGGATTTCTTGAGTGGAGCAAAATATTTTTCAAAGATTGATTTGAAAAGCGGATATCATCAAATCCGAATGAGAGAAGGTGATGAATGGAAGACAACATTCAAGACATATGAAGGGCTGTATGAATGGCTTGTTATGCCATTTGGATTAACAAATGTGCCCAACACTTTCATGAGATTGATCAATGAAGTCCTGAAGGAATTTATAGGGAAATTCGTCATTGTATATATTGATGATATACTGATTTTCAGTAGAACAGAAACAGAGCACTTGAAGCATTTGGCTACAGTGATGAAGACACTAAAACAAGAGAAGTTGTTGATAAATATGAAGAAATCAACATTTATGAGGACATAACTCATTTATTTGGGTTTTGTTATCTCTGCAGATAAGCTGAAAATAGATCCAGATACGGTAGAGGCGATTAAGAATTGGCCATCACCAAAGAGTATATTTGAAGTTAGAAGCTTTCATGGATTGGCTAGTTTCTATAGGAAATTTATCATAAATTTCAGTGGAATTAGCACACCGATGATGGACATGGTGAAGAAAAGACATAAATCTTTTCACTGGACAGAGGAAGCAGAGAAAATTTTCAATCTGTTGAAAAGGAAGATTACTGAACAACCAATTTTGGTGTTGCTAGATTTCAACAAGATGTTTCAGGTCAAGTGTGACGCAAGAGGATTTGCAATTGGAGCGGTCTTGAGCCAAGATGACAGACTGATCACATACTTCAGTGAGAAACTAAACAAAGCAAAGATTAAATATTCAACATATGATAAGGAATTTTATGCAGTCGTACAGGCACTGAAGAAGTGGAGACACTATTTGGTTCCTAAAGAGTTTGTTTTGTACACTGATAATCATGCTTTACAATTCGTGACTCAATAGGAGAAGTTGAACCAAAGACATGTTAAATGGGTTGAATACATGCAGAATTTTACTTTTGTAATTAAACATATTTCTAGAATTGCTAACAAAGTTGTTGATGCTTTGAGCAGGAAATGTTTGCTGATGCAGAAATTCAGAGTCAAAACATTGGGTTTTGAGAACCTCAAGGACATGTACAGAGATGACCCGGATTTCAAAGAGGTGTATGAGGCATATGAGAATCCAATTCTCAGGGACAGAAGTCAATGGAATGAATATATGATCCAGGATGGATTATTATTCAGAGGCAATCAATTATGTATTCCAAAATGCTCCATGAGGGAGAATCTGTTGAAAGAAAAACAAAGTGGAGGATTGGCCGGACATTTCGGTCATGAAAAAACATTCTCGAAATTAAATGGCTCATATTTTTGGCTAGGGATGAGGAACGATGTCAAAATATTTTTGGACAGATGTAGAATTTGTCAGCACACGAAGGGAAAAAGGCAAAACACAGGGTTATACTAGCCATTACCCATACCAGAGAGGCCATGGGATGCAGTGAGCATGGATTTGATATTGGGGCTGCCAAGGACACAAAGAGGATTTGATTCGATCTTTGTGGTGGTAGACAGATTTTCAAAGATGGCACATTTTATACCATGTCAGAAAACCAGTGACGCGACCCATATTATGAACTTGTTTTTCAAAGAAGTCATCAGACTTCACGACTTACCCAGAAGTATAGTTTCAGATCGAGACACCAAGTTCGTAGGACATTTTTGGAGGACTTTATGGAAGAAGATGGGGAAAATTTTTTCATTTAGCTCAGCTTATCATCCTCAGACAGATGGGAAAACAGAATTTGTAAACAAAATCTTGGGAGATTTGCTAAGGAGCCTAGTGACTGAACACCACAGTCAGTGGGATCACATTCTACCACAGGCGGAATTTGCTTACAATGATTCATTTAACAAAAGCACAGGGCAGAGTCCATTCCAAATTGTGTATGGAATATAGCTAAGAGGAGTTTCTAAATTGAAATATTCAGAACAAACTGAATTCAGGAGTGCTAGTGCAGAGGATTTTGCAGAAGCGATGAAGGAGCTTCATAACCAAGTCAAGGAGCGATTGCATAATTCAAATCAAGAATACAAGCGCAGAGCAGATCAACACAGGCGATACCTTCAATTTGGAGTTGGTGATCTGATTCTTGCACATCTGAGGAAAGAAAGGTTCCCAAAGGGAACATATAACAAACTAAAAATGAATAAGATTGGACCATGCAAGGTCGTGGTGAAATTCGGGGCAAATGTATATGACATTGAATTACCCGATGGGATCGGAATTTCATCGATATTCAACATCTCGGATTTGTACCCTTATAGAGATGAAGAAGATAGTGAACAGACAGAGGTTCAGTGGACTAAACAAATTCCTGTAGTTGAAAATCCACAGATGAAAAGTATACTTGATAAGAGAGTCAGCAAGAGGACCAGGAGAAAAGAGTATTTTGAATACTTGATAAAATGGAAGGGACATCCAGTTGAAGATGCCAGCTGGGAGAATGAGGTAGAAATTCAGAAGCAAGGACAAACCATGCAAGAGCTCATGAATAGGAGTCCATGAAAATTTTCAAGTGAGGGAGTATGATGTAGGAGCATCTTCAACAACAAGCAAGAGTGGAGGCGGAAGACAACTGGGGTGAACGCCATCACATTTTGGCACATGTCAAAAAAAACAAAAAAATGTTTTGAATTTTTTTTGAAAGTTTGGATGCATAGACATTAATGAAATAGTTAAGAAGGCGTACTTCCATATTATAAATAGATCATGAGAGATTCACTCTCATCTGTAGGATGTAGAGGCATTTATGCCAGTTAATGAAAGTAGGTAGATTTAAATTCTAGATTAGACAGTTTTAGGAGCTGGAGGGAAAACGACTATAGACACCCTCACCTTTGTATCATTGTATAAATCAGAGATGGTAAGATTAAGCACATTAGCATAGAGAAGAAGCAAAGAGTTGTAGAGAAGAACCCATGTACAAAAGTTCTGAATTAATATATGAAGCTTTGATTCAGACTCATGGTGTTATAATGCTTCCTGTGTATACACGCTGAATGTTATGCTTATGGTTATATTATTCTCTCTGTTTTGAATTTACTTTTATGCCCTGTATGTATGATTTCATGTTAAGTGTTTGAAGTCTGAGAGAGAGTAAGGGAATGAGTTTCAATTGTTTCTCTTCTTGAGAGAAGTTTCTGCAAGGAGTGCAGTGGAAGTGTCCACAAGGTGTGTGTTGACAGGGTTCATAGTTTATATCTGAAAGCTCAGGAGGGATACTATTGTTCTCATTCCAGTAGAAGTGCAAGACAAGCACCGAAGCCATGCAAGGTGTGCGTAGGTAGGTCAAGACCTTAGAACTTATCAACTAAGGTTGAGAGATTGAAGGACTATTGTTGTAGAGTTGCATAGAGTCAAGAGATTCAAATATTCAGGAATATTTGAAGAAGTGCCACAAGGAGTGCGTGCAGAAGTCTTTTAGAAGACCCGAGTTGCGAAGAAAGCTCAGAAGGGTTAGGGCCTTTGAATCATTCAAGAGAAAGAAGGAAGTCCAAGTTGTGTGTAGAATTCATGTCACAGAGAAGGATCGCAGAGTCGATTTTGAACCAGAGGTTCTTGAGGAGGAGATTGAATGGTCGGAATTCTCCGAGGAAAACTCCTGAAGTAGCAGGGACCATAGGATCTAGGAAAGTTGTAGGGGATTTAAGCGTTGGATAGATCTATCCTTCGAAAGGCAGGATCAACGTGGACCATTGATCATGACCTATTCAATCCGTCAGATCATTTCGGGAATTCGGAGTTCAGGAGCCCAGAGTGAAAGCCAAAACCTTGGTTGATCAAGTTCCCGAAACGCGAAAGGAGGTTTCGTGTGTGAAGTCAAAGAGTGACGAGTTCAGAATTGAGAACTTCGAAGTTTGGGGTTTCAAAAGTCCCGAGGAAGAGTGATCGAGACTCAGTAGGGAGGAACGTCTTAAATCAGAAGTTGCGATAAAGTATTTGTCGGGATTTCGGGAATCGGGTTTTCAGCATTCCCATTGACAAGGGGCAGAACACTCCATATCAGAAGTACTGAAATTGTGAAACGCAAAGGAAATTGAGGAAGTGTGTTTCGGTATTTCGAAAAAATGGGGTTCGGGAATTCAGGGGTCATAGTGACACAAGGTTAGGGTCGAAAGTTTCGAACTCCCGGTACCCGAAAACCCGAAATAGAGGGGGCTGTCGAAAGGTGTTTCAAGTTCTAAAACCTGGAAAAGGTGACAGGTGGCAGGAGGCCACATCAGGAGCAAAGCGTAGTTTGAGGGGACACTTGAAAAGTCAGGAACCCTCTCGACAAGATTCAAGAAATCCTGAAAGAGGCAAAAAACCATTTTGGGATTTCAAAGATTTGGGTTCTGAAAAAGGTATAGGAGATAGAGAGTTCGAGAACAAGCCTTACGAACTCTCGGTACGCGAAATCCCGCTAACCATTGGATCAAAGGGAAGAACCACAACCATTTATTTTCCTTGGAAGCGGAACACTAGTGTTTCGGTGTTTCGGTATTCGGCATATCGGGAACCCTGTTGATAAAGGGAAGAGACATAGTGCTAAGGAATTCCCAAAGTCGCGAAGTGTAGTAAGGATGAGGGTGGACTTTTCGGGATTTTGGTAATTCGGGTTTTGGGACCCCAAGAGTTAAGAGGTAGAGTTGCACGACATCGCGACTCCCAAAATCGCGAAGAGTGAAAATCCGAAATCAGTGGCAAGGTGAGTCGAGAGTTTGGTATTTCGGGTTTCGGAGGTTGAAGGGACAAGGCGCTCAACAACGGATTTTGCGAAATCGCGAAATCCAGTATCCCCAAAAGAAAAGGGAAAAATTCCCAATGACAGTTGGGGTTTGATCACGGGGTTCATGCTGGTGAATGATCGCGCGGGCATAACTCAGGAGGGCCTATGAACTATACTCGGAGAGGGTGAGTGAATAATTCCCCGAGAGGAAATTAAGAGGGTCAGTCAGACTCTAAGGGCCGAAGTTGAAAGATCTTGTGCGGACCTCGACCTGAGAGTTGTGGGTTTGCGCCAACTAGTTACACTCATTTATGGATTAAGGACCTTATTTTCATCCCCTAATCATGGTCAGGGCCCAAATACCCATCCCGGCTACACAAAAAATCCTAATGGAAACCCTTTCTCATTCATATGAAAAATATCCCATTTAAAGGTATGATGTTGTAGTTAAAGGCCTTGATCATACTTTATGGATTAAGGACCCTATTTTCATCACCTAATCATGGTCAAGGCCCCAACATAAATCCCCACTACACAAAAAATCCTAATGGAAACTTCATCCAACTTGTATGCAAAAGATCCCCTTTAAATGTCTCATGTTGTAGTTCATGGCTTTAATCATGGCCTATTAACCCAAAAATATATTTTCAAGGCCCAATTCCTTGGATTTATCCCCCAACCATGGTTAAGTCCTTCATAGCCATCTTTGATACACAAAATATTATAACAATACCCATATCTCACTCAAAGGTTCATGATTGCCTATAGACAACATGTTATGTGGTTTAGGGCATTGATTATGTCCCTTAATCCCTAAAGGATTCATAAATGACCCAAGGGCCTTATTTTCCTCGCTTGACCATGGCTAATTACTTAATGCACATGTCCCTAATGAAAAATATTTCATAATGGTACACATATTCAACTTGGAGGCCAAATATTTCCTCTAAAGGGATTATGTTGAAGGTGATGTTCATGAATATTGAGCCTTACAAATCCATTTATGGAATAAGGCCCTTATTGTCCTCTCTTTGTTATGGCAAAGTCCTTGAGACCCATTCCTACTATGAAAAAACTCATTATTATACCCATATCCTACTTATATGACAACGATTCACTTTAAAGGAACTATGTTGTAGTTTGAGGCCTTGATCATGGCCCATTAGATCAAGAATATTAACTTAGGTCCTAATTCCCTCGACTTCTGACCCAACCATGGTCAAGGCTCTAGTACCCATACCTAATGCATAAAACCTTCTAATGGCATCCACATACCACTCTAATGATAATGATATCTTATATAGGACATGTTTTGTGGTTTGTGGCATTGTCCATGGCCCTTGTAGGTCCCTGAAAGATTCATTTAGAGCCTAAGGGATTTATTGTCCTCTCATGCACATTATCAAGGCATTGAGACCTATCCCCATTATCGAAGGAATTATAGGAGAAACCATGTTCCACTTGGAGGATATGGTAATATTAATATTAAAATGGTAATATTAATATTAATATTAAAATTGCAGCCTAAAATATTAATACTAGAGGCGGGCAACATGGACCTGTATAGGCTAAATCATAGTGAATGATAGTGTTTTTGATGCCATATTAACATAACCGATTATTCTTGAATAAGTGAAACTGGTTTTTTCCTTCATATTCATAACTATATGAAGTTGTTGATTAGAGATTATTTTGTAACCAGTATGAAGATGTCTAATATTGATGTAAGTGCTTATATTTGATCATTCATTGGTATTAGCATTAGGACTTAATGGTGTCCACCCTTTGGAGGTTTTGACATGTATAAATGTTATGCATTATTGATTCACATGTTCAATGGTCTATTGATTGATGGGTTGTTTACCTAGAAGATTAAGAGGTTGATAGATTGATGATCCTTACCTTTATTTAGTGTATATGGGTTTAAATGTATTAACCTTGTTCCTAAGGATTGTTATGTTTAAAAGTGAAGATACCTTTCATCCATGGTATTGTAGATGTCTGGTAAGAGGAATTTGTCTTAGGGATACTATGAATGAGTTTGATTGATGTTAAACCAATAATCTTTGGTGGTATATTTGTATTGTTAAAAAGACTTAGTTGTAACCACCCTTGAGTGTCATGTATGCATTGAATGAGTAGGCCTCTTATTTATGCAGAATGAAGTTATTGTTCATGAATAGGATGGTATATGTCCATTAATTTGAATGCATGTCCATTGATATGAATGCATGGATGTGTTTAATTGTTGAACATGAAATTGTACTTGTTATGCTTTGGATAATACCATTTTTAACTAGTTTTCTTCATCTTGAAGGTTATGCTATGTTGTTTACTTTGAATGATAGTTTTGAGTGGGTTGTATGCAACTCTTCATAATGAGAAGGTATGAAATGATCATATAGCAAATGTGCAATAGTGTTATGTATGACATGGTATAATACATATTTTCTCTTGTTGTTAGCTACCATATGAAAGAGAGAAACATATTTTAATTATGCCTTTGAAACTTATCATGTGAATGATTGTGAACCTTTATATAATAGACTAGTCTTAAGTCTATTATGGTAATATATTTTTTTTTACACAAGAAAGGGGTTTATATATTAAAACTAGTGGTATAACCACTGTAGAGAAAACTTACATAATTCATCCCTATGATTAGTGCGGGAGCTTCAAGATTACAAAAGGGGTTGCCATGCTATAAAGTCCTAGAATTCCCATAACAGTCAAGAGTCCAAAATATAACTAAACTCTGAATAAGAAACGACTTACAATGTGATTGCCTGAGTTGCATAAGGGCCTATACTCCAACTTACAAAGAAGAGAATAGAGATCCAAGAAGAACTAATTCCAGGAAAGAGGAATTCAGGATTAAACCTTCCATCCTGAGATGGAGGAGCTTGCGCTTGTGGTCGCCTTCCCCCCTGCATCTGTCTGGTGGCTCTGTCCTACAACTTGAATTTCCATCTTTTCAATTCTTGGTTTCAGATCAACAATTTTCCTATTAGATTGCCGAGTTGTGTAGGCGAGAGCTTCTACTGCTTCCTCCCTTAGCTGGATTAGATCTTCCTCCATCATTTCAAACCTCTGACCTCCTTCCCTGTCAAGACGGAGTAGGAATCCTCTATGCACGCTAGGTGTGCGTTTCAGCCTACGAATTTCGAGTTCCAGGGAGGGCGAGGGATTAGGGGGGGTGGTTGAGTTGGAATTGGACTCCATTGAGAGAGCGGTGGACAAAGACCAGAAGGGAGGCCTATTCGAGGCAAACGGGTAGAGACTAACTGGGGGAAAGACTAGGAGCTCGAGCTAGGCGAGAAACCAGACAGAATTGGGAAGGCAAGATGAGTAGGAGCAGTTCACCACCTTCCTGAAATTTAACGGTATCTCATTCGTGTGCCACCATGGGAGGAGGGGGGGCTCGCACAAGTGCCATGCGGGAGGGATAAGAGATCTGTGTGGAGGTGCAGGAGGGATGTGAGGCGAAGGACAGGGAGGGGGAGGGGAGGGGACATGAACAATGTAGATAATTACTGTCGCATGGGAGAAGGGAAAAACAAGGGGGGTGGAGGAGGGCTGCCACGAGTATGATGTCAGGAGGGAATGAAGGCCACTTGCCCTGGGAGGCCCAACTGAGCACTCACCAGGTGTCGCTAAGGGAGAGGGATGAAAACCAAAGTTCCATTTAGGGAGAGCTGACCCCTGCTCAATTGGGGGGCGACTTTGGCAGCTTGGTCGGCTTCGACGTTGAGATGACGAAGCACATGAAAGAAGTCAATTTTTTGGAAGGAGCGGGAGAGCCGCATGATTTTGTTGAGAATGTGGCATAGATTCATTTGAGTAGGCAAGGTGTTGGTGACCATAGCTTGGATTAAAATCCAAGAGTCACCTATCACCATTATTTCTTTGATTTCTAGCTTCCGGTATTGGATAAGTCCTTGCCAAAGGCTTAGAGCTTCTGCTATATTATTGGATTCGACACCAAGCCCCCAAGAGTAGTCTAATTCCTGTAGTTCACCAGATTTCGTAATCCTTAGTGAGAGGAGGGGGGGTTTTGAGGTCTAGAGCGAGGCTATGGATCCAATATTTATCAGGGGAGTTGAGAGAAAGGGAGTTGGTGCAAGGCCAAAGGTAGGAGAGGCAGTCTCCCAGTAGGGATTTTTGATTTGGCAGAAACGATGTCGGGCAAAGCGGTCAGATTTCTGAATATTCTGGAGTTTCTTTAGAGCCAAAATTTTCAAAGGATGAATTTAGGGAGGGACATCCAGCAACACTTGATTTGAGGGTTGGCCTTGAGAGGGAAAGGACAGAGGGTGGCCCAGGTTTTTAGCAGAGTGAGTATGTTAGGAGGGAGTTGGTCATAAGGGATCTCTCCTGGTAGGGTATGCCACCATACTTCTTTTGCAAAGGGGAAATTGAGGAGCATATGGTCAACAGATTCTTCATGGATTTGACAGAGAGGGCATCAGATTCTAGGTTTAGTGGCTCAGAGCAGTCCTAGCGCTTCAAATTCATTAATTGTTTGTTAAGTTGTTAGCAATGGATCACATATCAATTAAAAAATTATTATGGTAACATTAATATTAAAATGGTAATATTAATATTAATATAAAAAATGCAGACTAATATATATATATATATATATATAT
>JASDQU010751357.1:38031-48164 GCA_032191745.1 Picea mariana | reverse complement strand
ATAATGATTATGATTAATGTTCACATTAAGAGAAGCTTTTCAAGATCACCATAGTTTTGTTGAGTTAAGAGGTTAGGAAGGTTGGTAGTGTGACAAATATTTTGAAAATGAGAATTAATCTTTATATAGGATGGACAATTTAAGAGAAAATGTTTTTCATCTTCAACCTTCTTAGTCTCACAAAGGTGACACTCTTTCATCCCATGACATTTTAGGAATTGTCCATTTCATTCCATGACATTTTAGGAATTGACTAACACTCATTTTCACTATGGAGCTCGTGAGAATTTGTTCTTATCTTATGATTGTTTATTTTCTTCTAGATTAGGGTTGATTACATCCTTATAATACCTTAACTTTTTTTTTTCCTCTAACTCTTTATCACACCACATTTTCTCCTTAAATTTTGATTTGATGATATTTTTAATAGTATATTTATTCTGCAAAATGGTGTCTTCCATGATTCCCCAATAGTTTAGCCAAGACTGGGCATCTTTTTGTCATCCTTGCTTGAATTGATGGTGGTTACAACTCGATTTTGAAGCAATTTTAGGAAGCCTATTGTCTTCCATGTTGTTTAACTTGTTCTTATACATTAGGTATCTAGCCATAGCCATGCTCTCAATGGGGGAGAGGCTTGTTTCTAAGAGAATGATGAGATATGGCATATTTCCTTTAATTTTGAGATTATAGGTTATAAAATTCTTTTGTATTTGCTTTATCTTTTTCCAAGATTCATGAGAGATACCACAACCCCATACTTCACATCCATAAAAAATAATAGGTGTAATGAGAGTCTCAAAGAGGAGTTTATTCTTATCCCAAATCCAAAGATCGACTGAATTACAATTGTTTTCAAGCCCATAATAAGTTTTCCATCCCCCAATAATCCTTTTCTCAATGCTATAATTCCAGTTGATCTTGTGGTGAATATCAATTCCAAGATATTTGTATGAAGTCAGTTCCTCCAAGTTGTTGTTGTCATATACGAAGGTATTATAAGTGATTTTATTGGATTTAATAATCATGACCTTAGTCTTATCAGTATTAACGGTCATACCCATATTGGAGAAAAAATCCTTGAGGATTCTTAGTTGATTTTCAAGATCATGGGGATTCCTTTCCATAAGAATGATAGCATCAACATAAAGAAGAAGATTGATGATGACTATACTGCTGAGAGTAGGGCTGACACAACCTTCTTTTTCCAAACAATTTTCTAACTTGTCAATGTATATGCCAAAAATGGTAGGGTACAAGGGATAACCTTGTTTGACTCCAATATTGCAATTAATCTCTTTTGACCAATCCTCAGTGTTAAAATTAACAATAACATTCTCTTACATCCTTATTGCAGCATCCCTCAACTCGAGAGACACTTTTATCTCTTCCAACCTATTCCAAAAGTTTTTCCTAGGAACCATGTCAAAAGCTTTTATAAAGTCAACAAAACAACAAAAAACATTGGTTTTAGTATTTAGGAAATCCTCTGCAATGATACTAAAGCTAACAAGATGGTCCACAGTTGAATGATATCTCCTAAACCTAGCCTGGCCTTTAGCTCTTTTACTGTGACTTTCTAGCCAAAGGCTAATCTTCTTTTCCAAAATAATTCCATAAAGCTTGGCTAAAATTTGGCTAATCATAACGGTCCTATAATTAGAGGGAATGTTTCTATCCCCATTTTTAAAAATAGGAACAATGAGGCTTTGCGTGCAGGGTTTCGGGAATCCCTGCTTGATTGCTAAATTGAAGAGCTTGTGTATGTGAGGGTTAAGGATAGGCCCTCCGATTTTAAAAAAATCATCTTGGTAACCTTCAATGTCTTTAGCTTTCCCATTTGCAAGCCGATTAGCCTCGAAATCTATGTCATCTTAAGAAAAAACTGCATCCTCTATAGGGATAATATGAATGGTGTCCATGGAATTAGGGAAATCATAAAGACTTTTAAGGTAGGAATTCTAGTCCTTTAAGGGAATCATATTATTTTCTTTAGTATTGCAGATTAGAATTTGACTCCAGAACTTTTTAGGATCCAACTTAGATAGTTTTGAAAGTTGCTCTTGCCTTTTATTGATATAGTACCTTTTTTCCTTTTAATTAGGGATTTGTACGTATTGATTTATCAAGTTTTAAGGATTCATTAAAAGAATCCCTAATGGATTTCCTAGCAATTTTACATTCTTTATCATACCAAGGGTTGGTCATTCTATTATTTTTTTTACAGGACACCTCAAAAGAGAACTTATTAATAGAAGTGGAAAGGGTAGTTGTAAAATTATGATAGAGTTCTTCAATGTTGTCCTTATAAGTTAGGAGATGTAATTTACTATTTAAATCCTTTAAGAAAAGGTCAACTTTACTTTTGTCAAAGCACAATTGTCTTTGATTATCAGAAATCTCTTCAATGGTGCTCCTGTTCATGGAAAAATTTAGATAAATAGGGCTAAAGGTTTATGATCAGAGTCGGGTTCATGGTCATTTAAAAGGTTAAAAGTTTCTATTTGGTTGGAAACAGGGATATCATATATCACATAATCTATGACACTACTACCTAGCCCATGAATACAAGTTATCTGGTTGGAGTTTGGCCACTTCATTACTCCATTGCAAATTATTAGGTCTCGAGAGCTACAGAGCTTGACCAACTCAGTACCAAACAAATTCTCAATTAGGTCTTCAGAACTTCTTTTGTAGCTATTAGATCAAGCAAGTTCCTCATCTAACCATAAAGGATTATGGTTGGAATCAGTGCTTGAAAGATTAGCTTGTTTAGTTCCAGTCCTAGCATTAAAGTCTCCTAGCAGGAGGATATTACCTTTAATTTTCAAATTATAAATATCTTGTTCTAAATTATTATAGGGACAATTGATATCTAGATTGTTTTTCTTATAAAAAGTAGAATTAATAGGTGCAAAATAGAAAATTGCTATATACATCTTCTTAGCATTGGTGTCTAAAATTTCTATCAATGTATTGATTTAGAGGATCGATCTTTTAAAGTTGAATTTGAGGAGAAATGCTCTTTCTAATATAACAAGCTATGCATCCTATCCCTCTACGATGGGAATTTTTGTTCCAAGCCGACCACAAGACAAATCCTTCTATGTTAGGGACTTTAGACTCTTCATGCTCCCAAGTTTCAACTAGACAAATAATATCAATATCACTTGGAATCCAACTTATCATAAGACCTTTACACCATGGAAAGCCATGACAGTTCCAAAAAAAGATCCCGAGTGTCCAAAATTCTTATTTATTTTTATCCTTCTGTTCTCTATCCCTAAAAATAACTTTTCCATTTCTAATTATTTCCCATTTTCCTTCTTTCCTGACTTCTTTTACCTTTTGAACTTCCTTCCTTAATTCAGTCTTTGAGAACGAGGTCTTCATTTATAAATATTCCTGACCCTTTTAAGCCCGAAGATTTACTGAGTATGCTATATTTATGGTCATTACAACTTACTTTGACACGAATCAACCTATCTTTGTGATCAATTGTTTTTCCTAGCCTCTTTGCTTCTATGAGGTAAGTTGTATCAATTTGTGATTTATTATTTAATTCTTCTTTTACTATTGCTAGAGTATCCTCCTCTTGTTGTTGTTTTATACAAAAAATTATGAGGTTCAAGGCTCTTGTATTACGCTCATGGTCCAATTCAATTATCTTATTCATTGCCTCTTTGATGGGTTTGATATCCAATTTGTTTTCGATATTACTGAGGGTCAAATTGTTGGTTAGTTTTTCCTCTAGCTCTTTAATTTTATCTCTCAAGTTGTGATTTTCTTCAGCCTCTCCTTCTTGGGTTGATTGTTTATGTTTCTCGATTTCTTGAATCCTATCATTCATTATTTGTAATTCACTCTTGACTCCTAAGAATCTATCTTCTATTTGATTTTGAATGGTATCTTTGAAGAGTCTAATTTGTTTTACCAAGCATTGTCTCTAGCTCTATTTGGAGGTTTATGTCTCTTTCTTCACTCAATTTTTCTAATGATTCTAACTCTATTTGGATTTTGGCATCTCTATCTTCTCTCCTTTTTTCTAATGATTCCATATAATCATAAATGATCTCTAGGCTAATTTTGGGGGGTGTCTACCTGATAGGATGAGTTTATGGAATAGGTGGTGGAGTGCTCATATTGAAAATAAGAGAAAAAAGTAACAATTATTATTTTGGATTGACTTTAAAAATGGAAAATAAATTTCTTAATTGATAGTAATGATATTAATTATTTTCTCTCAATTCAACTTTTACTTATTAAACTTAAAAAAATAGATGAAAAAAATAAAATGTATTTAAATATCTTTAATTTTCACACGTTAATATATTTTAAATTAAAATTGAGTCAAAGTAAAAAGTGACTCACCTAATTTCACGTGTCTAGGTGCTCATCTGGTTGAAGAAGCCAAAACTAATTTACAAACACGTGCCCAAGTGCTCAATGGGTGGAGTAAACAAGAACTAAAAATTATTCAAAATTACAGAGAATTCTAAAAACCACAGATAAGTTCCCCTAATCAAGAAACCGAGAGCTCAAAACCACATATGAGTATTATGGTTCACATTAGAGAGAGTAACTGCAGAGGTTATTCTCGTAAAAAAGGTAAAAATTGCAGATGTAATACCCTAAGGCTGAGCCCCGATTGTAATTATGAATGTAATGATGCTTATAGGCTGGTGAGCGAAGTAATTATAAGCTGGTAGGCTTATGTGTTTATTAAGACAAAGAGCCTAGATGCTAAGGCCAATGGGCCTGATTTTTTATATGTAATTATGCAGTTTATTAATAAAAATACATCACTACGTGTAGACCGACCACGAAGAAAGAGTTATGGGGGACTAACCTCCACTAGGTTGGGCAAGGGAGGAGGCTAAGAGATTGAGGAAAAGGGGATAAGATTAATATCCTAATCGAATAATATATTATTATTATTATAAAAGCTGTAAAGAGGATATTAATCTATCCTAAGTTTCTTTAGGGGGAGGAATGAGTTCCAAGTGGGGGGAAACATGCTCTTGGACAGCCAAGTGTCATCCAAAACACATGCAGATTTATGGGGGGGCATTCTCACCATTCTAACCATTTGAAAATTCTCACCATTATCACCATTCCGAGGATTCTCACCATTTGGACCAGGCTCACCATCCGTTACCCCGATTGACCAACGTACCCAACAAGCACACAGTAACCATGGAACGCCATTGTGGAATTCCTGAAACACCCCGAACCTCTGTGACAAGCCCAAATTGATACCCTTGTTGTACCTGTACCTGTGGGTTGCCTATGTATTGTCCTGTCAATACCATTCCCCACATCTAGTTTTTGTTGCTTCCATCACCATGCCTGTGCGTTGAGGAGGGAGAGTGAAGAAGTAGGTTGATAGGCCTGCGAGAAAATCTCTCCAGGTGAGAGATTGTGCTGAGGAAGTGAACTCTCCTAGAGGAAGTCTAATAGAATCTATAGAGATATGAGAATTCTTGATCCACCCTGTTGTTAAAGCCCTAGAAAGGGAGGTGTAGCAGCCAATGGACTGTGTGATAGTGAAGGTGTACACTCTTGGGGTGGGACAGGAATGTGGGGAATGAGAGTCTATGAGATGTGGGTGTAAGTGGATCCTTGGAGGAAATCCTTCCTGTTGCACTGTGCAACTTCCTGTTGTCCTTACCTATCCTAGGAATCCCTTGCCCGATGGAGATTAGTCCCAGCTTGGGGGTGACCCACTGCTGAGAGTGATGAGCAATGTGGTCTAAGGCTGGGAGGTTCGTGGAAGGTTTGCACACAGTTGGTGTACTTCAATTAAAATATAAGTATCATTTCTAAGTTTGGTTATATGTTGTGTATTTATATATGTTGTTATATTTATGGGTTTTGTCTGTGATTACTGCATGTATGATTTTACTATTATTTCTGCTTTATGCTATGTGATAGAAGAACGTAAGTCATCTGTTAAATTTGTATGTGTTGTTGTCGCTTTTGCAAGAATATGTGTATGAACAAAATGTTTATGTCTGGTTAAAATTACATTAGATATATATATGTGTATACTTGAGCATGTTAGTTTTTTGGAGTAGCATGGCCTGACATGGGTTTGCTGGGGATGTCACAAATTGGTATCAGAACATAGAAGCAAAGATATAATTATTAGGTAGAGTTTCTCGGCATGTTGGTGGTGGATGGGGACATCACAAATTGGTATCAGAGCCCATGGTTTTGACACTGAGCCTGGATGGGCCATGTTAGTGGTTATTGAAACAAAGGTTTCAGAGTGAATTGTTGTCGAAAGGGACAAAATTTGAAGTTCAGAGCATTCTTGAGTGTTAGGAAGGCACCGTGTGATCACTTGGACTGTGTTCAGAAGCTCAGGAGGTATAACGGATTATGGAATGGAAACAGAGAAAGAGGCCACAACAATTGTAGGATCTAATCGCGCGAAGTAAGACCCTTCACAATCGTCAGATCTGAAAAAAGGTGCATGAGAGTTAACCTCTAAGTCCTTCGGACTTCGCGACTTCAGCGAAGTTTATGTGTTATAGAGAAAAAAAAGGGGCCAAAGACCGAAGTTTCAAAGTCCCAGTGTGAAAGAATAAGGTCACTCAACGATCTTCGGTCTTCAAAGCTTGAGCAACAACTTCAAAATCTTCAAAACTCATGTAGGAGTGTAATATGAGTGTATGACTTCACTACCCAGAGGTCTTCGATGACTCGTCGGTCATGGACTAGAGAATCTTGATGATCAGACTGAAGGCTTCATTGATTTCGAACAAAGACTTGATTGGATGTTTCAGGATGGCCAGGTATGAGGGTAAGAGACAAAATGCAGAGGGGCCGACTCAGGCTTGTTAAAAACTTCCCTTGGACAATAGCATTACTAATGATGAGACTCAGACAACATGGCATTAGCATAAGGTTACGAGGTAGGAGGCAATGCAAACTCTCCATATGTTTGGAAGAATAACCAAACGGAGGAGGACATGGCTCTATGTAATGAGAACAACTTCCTAGGGTCGTACTAAATCCTAGAGTTTGACGAACAAACAGACAGATGTTCTTTATCCAAGGGTGACTCATTATGCCGCCAATAAAGAAAATACTTTTCCCTTCCTTTTTTTAGGGTATATTTGATTTTTTTTTGTCTTTTTTCAATAATTTTAGAAAAAGAATAAAATAATGTTATGTTACAAAGGAGGAACGAGTGTTGCAAAAATATAAGTTCAAGGCGTAGGGACAAGACTGATGTTCAAAGTAAGGACACTCAGGAAAAAACCTCCAGGGGCCAAAGGTGTCAAGACGCAAAGGCAAAGTGCTACAGGGCTTGCGTATATGGCATGCTTTAGATGGTTCAGTTGAGAGCAACATGGAGCCGACATTAGGCCAAAGACGTGGGCATGAAAATGCGATTAATACAACACACAATGGTAACGTCCTTCGATGCAAATTTAATAAGCCCAGAGAAGGTAAGCTCGACGATTTTTCATATTTAGAGAGTCTGAAAAAATGTAAAAGGAGACTCCACTGAGGTACCTTTTTCGAAGGTAGTCTAGTCGATTCGAAAAAGGGGTAAACTAGAACCGAAATACATCTATTCAAAACCATTTTAACGAGTGTGATATAGACAAGATCACTCGACCATTTTTTCATTTTTAAGGAGTCTGAAAAAAGCTTAACTATGGACTCCATCAGGAATGTTCTTCTGGACCATTTTAACGAGTGTGAAAGAATAAGGTCACTCAACGATCTTTTCAATTTTAGGGAGTCTGAAAAGAGATTAACCATGGACTCCGTGGGGGTTCCTTTTTCATACATTTAGTCCCTCAGGCCTGAAAAAGGGGTAAAATTATACCTGAGAGTACTCTTCTAGAGAACTGAAGTTCCTTACAGTATACCTTTGTTCGTACAGTTGACCGTACGGATCGAAAAAGGGTAAACTACTGTTGGACAGACGTGACTTCAAATTTCAGTTTAATGAGCGTGAAAGGCCACAAGATCTCTCAACAATATTTTCATGTTTAGAGGGTCTAAAAAAGGATTAAAAGAAGACCCATGTAAGGAACGTTCTTTTGGACCCGTTTAATGAGTCTGAAGAAACAAGGTCACTCGACAATCTTTTCATCTTTAGGGAGTCTGAAAAGGGCTTAAAGAAGACTCCATGTGGGCTACAAGTCATGTATGAAACTGGTTTAGGTAGAGTCCACTACTAGGCTCAGACCAGGAGTGTCTTCGATAGTCAACTTGGGAAGTCTCCCAAAAGGGAAGAAAACACAAACCACGATGTAAGTCCTCCCGCGGTATAGAAACCGTAGTCATGGATTCAAGGATAGCCTTATCTGAAGGAAATTCAAAATATGAGAAATCATGCAAATGAGGGTTGACAGTCCCAAAGGGTGAAGTAAACTGACCATAATCCATATGACGATGGAGGTTCTGGCATAGTCTATCAACGAATAATCACAAGAATGAGGGCTTGAGGATATACAAAAAATGAGATTAGACTCAGAAGGATACTCAAGCCCACTTGGACTAAGAGGGGGAAACAAGGGCTCCCATGCCCCCATTGGATAAACCAATGGTTCAATTGTTGAGACTAAGACTCGGGAAGGCCAACATGATTTCACAGGTTCCTGCTCAGAAGCAATTGAACATTGAGGATAAGATGCCACATAATTAACCCGTGGTGGGGTAGAGTCTACACGAACGCTAGGAACATATAAAGGGGTAGTCTGAATAATGTCGACTTAAGATGGTGATTATCAGATGCCAGCTGGTCGATAGTGACAATGCTTCCACTATGAGGGAAATGCATCACCTGAAAGAGTGTAGACACCACAACATTCATAGCATATACATAATCACGCCCGAGAAGCATATTGAAATCTAACAGGCCTTGCACCACTATAACATCAACAAGGATAGTCTTCCCACCTAAAGATATAGGTAACTGAGGAAGAACCCCCAAATATTCACTAGGACGGCTGTCAAAAGCCAACAACTCATGTGAAGAAGACATAAGCTCGGGAGATCCCAACACTTTCCAAACCGAGGAGGATAAAATACCTGCAGAGGCTCCCTCATGCACAATACATCGATAAATGTTTGTTGAATTAACTTCAACCCTTATTTGAAAAGGTGTGGCAGAAGGAAGATGAGGCTCAACAAGGTCATTCCAATCAAAGGAAACCATCCTAGGCCTTGGAGGGGGTGTGCTCAGAATGAACAGAATGCCCCCTTGTTATGAAAGTATTGAACCAGAAATGATAAAAACATAGTCGGTAGACATGTCACTCCCTAAAAGAAGAGTGGGATCATTCGATGATTGCATCGGCATGACCACTTTTGCAACCAATGGATGAATAGGTTGTGGGACTACATGGTCTAAAGGTACCTCACCCCCCAAAAGAGGAGTGGGATCAACCGATGATTGCATCGGCATGACCACTTTCGCAACCAATGGCTGAATAGGTTACGAGACTACATGGTCTGAAGGTACCTCACCCCCCAAAAGAGGAGTGGGATCAGTCGATGACTGCATCGACATGACCACTTTCGCAACCAATTGTTGAAACCAATTATTGAATAGGCTGAGAGACTACATGGTTTAAAGGCACCTCACCCCCCAAAAGAGAAGTGGGATCAACCAATGACTGCATCGACATGACCACTTTCTTAGCCAATGGCTGAATAGGATGAGAGACTACAAGGTCTAAAGGAACCTCACCCCTCAAAAGAGGAGTGGGATAAGCCGATGACTGCATCGACATGATCACTTTCTCAACCAATGGTTGAATAGACTGTGAGGAAACCTCAAAAGACTCAGAATCAGAAGAGCTTGCAGACAGGGACCACAATCTTTGTACCTCTAGAATTCCAGGGCACAAATGAGTAAGGTGATCTCCTTTGCAAATCCTACAAGAGAACTTAGGCTTACGTCCTATCCATCTAGGTTTCTCAATAGAATCGATGCCCCCAACATGAATAACAGTGGTTGGTTGCACATCTCCAACATGACTTGCAGAGGTTGGTGATGGGTCGATAACATGACTTGCAGAGGCTACAGACCTATTACCAATATGACTAGCAGTGACTGGACTTTTTCCCCCAGCATGACTTGCAGAGGGTGGGTGTGTGCCCCC